>WEIS01059041.1:0-34317 GCA_013389965.1 Todus mexicanus
TTCCTCTTGTCCTACCACTTATTCCTTGGTAGAAGACACAAACCCCCACCCCTCCACCAGCTCAGCATCCCCACCAGGCAGCTTCCTGGTAACATCACTGTGAGCTCGGAAGAGCCACAATCTCATCCATCATATTTATGCTCTCCTGCCACAGTGGTTGATCCATTTATGAACGTGACCTGTGACTTTTTCAGGACCTCGCTGGAGGACCTTCCTTGCAACAAGCGTCACTGCTCAGCATTCCTTCCTCATCAATGTTCTGACATTATATGGACTGCTTCCAGTACAGCCAGTAAAACATCTCCTTTTTATGCCCATGCCTAAAATACCAGTGAATATTTATGAACCAATTTGCCATGCCTTCTCCTATGATGGGGAAAAAAGTGCTTTTCTTTTAATTGATGCAGTAGCTCATTCCAGAATATGCGAACGAGGTCCATAAAGTAGTCGGGGTTTGTAATTAGAAAATTATTTATTTGCAACAGATATATTTGGTAGAATGTGAGGCTTGTGTTCGTCTGGTTTTTAGTTTGGAGAAGTTATGCTAATTGTCTAAAATCGAACAACGGCTCCACAGGAAGGAAAATATATAGGTGTAGATGGAGTTCCTCCTCATGAGGAGCGCTCTGAAGGTATGACTTACATTTGCCCTCTTCCAGCGACAGAAGTTGGTATTTATTCTTGCAGTTCACACTCAGAATGAGCGGTAGCTGCTAAAGAACATTCTGCAGATGTGTTTGCAGAGCCTGTGATTTTCTCCTTTCAGAAATTTTAGCTGCACAGACACTTTTGGCAGCTTGGGCGCATCAGCTCCCACTTCAGAAGCGCACGCTGTAAATTTTACATGGAGAGACGTTTCTGGCAGCTGCTTCGCGCTTTGACTTTGAGCAGCCCTAGAAGAAGTATGTGAAATGAGTTCCCCCATCCAGACCACGTAAGCAAGAAACAAGTATTGTAGCCTGAGGTCGTCTTGGAGGATAGTGCTGCATTAAATTCAGTGATTGCTTATACAGACAGTGCATATAGACTCCTGCACATGTGCACGGCTCATTTCAGAGGAGCTAAGGGTGGAGAATGCTCATGATTCTTTGAAAAATCTGCTCTTCCCACAGCAGACATCTCTCCCAGCGCAGCTGAGCCTGGGGAGATGGCTGTTGCCTTTCATGAACATTGCAAAGCCTTGGCAAACTCTTCTAGGTTCATTTCAAAATGCTCATTTGTGTTGGTTTGCTGGAAGCTCTCTGGTTTGCAGGGACCTGTAGTTGTTAACTAACAATAGGATAAGAGGAAATGGTCCCAAGTTGCGCCAGGGGAGGTTTAGACTGGATTTTAGGAGAAGTTATCTTACTGAAATAGTGGTAAAGCGTTGGAACAGATCGCCCAGGGAAGTGGTGGAGTCACCATCCCTGGAGGTGTTTAAGAAACCAAGTAGATGTGGCACTTCAGGACATGATCTAATGGTTGCAGAGGTGTTAGGTTGAAGGTTGGACTTGATCTTAGAAATCTTTTCCAGCCTTGATCACTCTGTGACCTGTAGTTAAGACTTGCTCACTGACAAATGACTCTGGCTGTGGCCTCTTCCTCAACTTCCTGCCAGTGTTGTTGGCAGACTTTGGGCTCTGAGAATTCAGCCCTACCCTTGCAGGTGCTGACAGAAAAAAGAAGACACATCTTTTTTGGATCAGAGTAGGATTCTTCATCCAACTGAGAATTTTGTAAAGCTCTGTATGTAACTCTTAGCAAATTCAGCACTGAAACATCTCCTCGTATTATGTATTATATTGGATATCAGTTGTTTTTCCATTGACTTTATGTACTGGGTGTATAGCGATTCTGGGTGCTGCCAGGTTTCAAAATGCCTTGTGAAGAAGTCGCCCCTCAAAGCCTTATTTTACAGCTGATAAAAATAGTATGCAGAAAGGAAAAGTAATGCACTCGGGATGTACTAAGTCCCAGGCAAGCGAAAAGCTATCAATATTTATGATGTATGCAAGGCAAAAAGTTCTGCTGCTGACTCTCAAATATACCTTGACCACATACCCAGGGCGATCTTCAGTGTTTATGCTGAGTTGAAGACTCCATATGGTTATGGTCTTTATGGCGCGTTTTCCGTAGCTCTGAGTGCTGAGCTAGCACCGCTCACGAGCTCAGGCTTTGCAAATACCTTTGCCCATGAAGATTGTAAACGCAGCTTTGCTGGGGTTTGCAAACTATTAAAAAGCAGCAAATGCTCCGTGGCAGCTCTGCCCCAGTGATTTCTGAGAGCAGACGTCACCCTGGAGAGACCCACAGCAGACAAAGCACAAACATTCAGCAGACTTTCCGACATTTGAACTTGTGCTATGCTTCAGGGGTTTTTTGCTGAGGAAAGTTAATTTTGCACCATTTACAGTTGCATGGATACTTTGATAAGGGGAGCAGGACTGATCCTGTGGGTTTCACCGTGTAAGTCTGCATACAACGCTTCTCCTTGACAGATCAGCCTTCTCAGGGTGTTGCTTTAGTTGGATCAACCCAAATATCTTTCCTGGACCAGCTATGGTGGGAGTTTTCCAACTGGCTAATGTGCTCTTCAAGTGAAAGCTGGCGATTATAAATATGTAACGGGCGAGTGTGTCAAGAGGATGGAGCCAGACTCTTCTCGATGGCACCCAATGGTAGGGCAAGGGGTAACGGGTGTAAACTAGAACACAGGAGGTTCCACTGGGATATGAGGAGGAACTTGGTTGCAGTGAGGGTGCCAGAGCCTGGCCCAGGCTGCCCAGGGGGGTTGTGGAGCCTCCTTCTCTGGAGATGTTTCAAACCCGCCTGGATGAGTTCCTGTGTAACTTGGTCTAGGTGATCCTGCTATAGTGGGGGGATTGGACTAGATGATCTTTCGAAGTCCCTTCCAATCTCAAACATTCTGTGAATCTGTGGATGAGCAAGGGCGGAGAGGTTTATTTGCCTATAGTTGAATCAACCCATGATTGAACTCATGATTGAACCCATGGCTGGACATTTTGACATCTGTTGAGCACAGGTTTGATTCCAGGCTTGCTCGAGCCCACAGAAAAACTACCGTTAGCACAAGCAAGGCAGGGGCTGGCAGAATGACATCTGCCCGTGTCCCAGGCACCACCATCAGCTTCTTGGCCAACTTGGGAATCAATGTAGAAACCAAGCAGGCTCTTCTGAAGCCACCTCCATCGTCTCCCTCCCTTTTATTCTTTCTCACACTCTCTTTGGGCCAAGATCTGTTGGCGCAGCTGTGCAGAAGAGCTTGCTGCTTGCTGCTGACAGCGTCATAACTATTCATTTCTTTTCTGAATGCACAAGGAATTTGTGTCTCCAGGTGTTAATCCTCTTGTTTTCAAAAGTGCCGCCAAACCCTTTTTAGAAAGGGCCGAGGTGAAAGTGGACATCCACTGGTGCATTCCCCATTTTTTCTGCTTTTGAAAAATATTGTTCCTATTATTCTGCTCACCCCATGCAAGAGTTGAAAATAGATTTGCCTGTGATATGGAGATGGGCGTGCTTTGCAGATTGTGGTGCCTCATTTATCAAAAGAGTTTATAAAACTGTGTGAATGAGTTATTTTGCAGACTCCTCGGCCAATTAAAACAAAAAAAAAAGTCTCAAAATCCTTTGAAATGAAATTATTTTCACACACACACACACCCCTCACCCCCCAAGGCAGCCCAAAAGATGAAGCAAAAGCTTTAAATTGCCTATGGACAATTAAAGTGTTTCATTTCATTTGAAGTATTTTTAAAATGTAAATCAAAGACAATTTTTGAAGTCTCAAAAGTTGGTGGGGTTCTATTTGGAATGTCAGAAGGGAAGGTTTTTACTTTTCCAGACATTTTTGGCTTTTCACTCATTTTTCCCCCTCCTTTGTAAGATGAATAATTGGGCCACGGGGTGAAGCTTACCAGACGCTGGAGTAACTACCTCTGTGGATTTTGCTGTTCCCCTTCTTCCAAAACAAAGATTCAGCTGGCAGATAGAGCCCATTTTTAGTGCAGGGATCTGACGTATCTCTTTGGTACCTATGGCCAAATTGCAATCGGTGTTTGAATTTCTTCAGCGATGCAGGATGGAGCGAATGCCAAGAACAGAGACTAATTCGAAGTGCACGCAGGTACTTTAGGTGTCTTTTGCCTTGTGCTTCAGGGGATGATGGGAAAGGGAGATCTTAATGATAACGATTACTTTAGTAGCAGCAAAGACCTAACCCAATTTTCTTAACAGGTCTTTTTAATTAAGACAGAAAGCAGAGGTAAACTAAGGGTCTACGAGTGAACAAGAAGGGTTTAATTGCAAGATGAACATGCCTGGGAGGACTCTGCACCTGTGCCACTGAAGCGAAGTAGGTTAAAGTCATCCCTGGTTGCTCTTTGGTTTATTAGTTGCTGAAATCTCAACACTTAATCTAACGGTGTGTTCATGTATGTACATCTCTGTGCATTGGGCCATGTGGGAACGCAGGCTCAGTCTCATCTTGCTCCACTTTTCGGCTTGTGGATTAAGCAGTGGCTGTGTGAAAGGAGAGCTGAAAAATGGTTTGATTTCGTGTATTGTAGAACTGCATTTTATAGAAATGGAGCCTCTTTTTCTTTAGGTTGATTGCTACCTGCCTGGTCAAGTTTCTCAGAAGCTTTTTAAAGGATGATACGGATAACTGTGAATAAATGTGTCAGTATCTCTGCTGTTGAAGATCCGTTCCTTCAAGGGGCTGAGCTCCCTGGCCTCGGTCCAGAAGTGTACTCAAGCCTGTAAATCATTGCTCTGAAATCACGAAATTGGCTCATACGCTTAAAAGTGAAGCAAATGCTTAAGGGCTCTGCTGTCTGGGGGCCAGAGTAATCACTGAGTTGCAGGCGAGCGCTCCTAATGTGGTGTAAAGCTGGTTAAAGTTGATTGCTAACCCCAATAGTCTTTGGATTGCGTTCTGCATGGGCACACTTGGGAAGGAGGAGATTTTTCCAGTTGGGCCCATATGGGCAGACATATGTTCCATCAAAGTCCTGTTGGCTTCAGTAGCAGCCCTCGCATCTGTTTGCATCTAGCTGGGGGATGTAGCCCGTGACTTGCTGCACCCTTATGTTTTAGGTAAATAAACAAGCACGAGTCCTTTCGCTCGATGCTGTGATGCGTTAACCTATAGATGTGCGCAGAAGCCGTGGGGAGAAGCAGCACCACCAGGCAGTGGCCCTGCCTTTGCTGCAGATGGTGTTTACAGTTGGTGTCGCGTTGATGAAAACTCTTCTGGAGGCTGAGCCGCAAAACAAAGCCCAGCTCGCCAGGGTGAAAACCAGAAGTTGTTAGTGGGAATTTATGCTGCTAGCGGTAATTTACCCTCTTCTGTCCTCAGTAAAATGCAGCGTGGTGCAAATGAACTGTGCATCACCGGCATGCTGCAGCCTTCCTCTGCTGCATGGGACGTGGGCAGGAGCTGTGTGGAAGCAGAAGGAGTGAGAGTACAGGGACCATCATCTTGGTGGAACTTAGTGGAGTTGTGGAGTCTCCTACTCTGGAGAGATTCCAAACCCAACTGATTGCGATCCTGGGCAACCTGCTCTGAATGACTTTGCTGGAGCAGGGGGATTGGATGAAATGATGTCCAGAGATCCCTTCCAACCTCCACCATGCTGGGATTCTGTGAGTTTCAGTGAGCTACATTGCCTTGACTGTACACGCTGCATGTGCAAAGGTTTAACCCACCTCCTGCTTTGCTTCGCGTTCAGCACAGACCAGTTGTGCACAGTCAACTCGTGTAGCCCAGCTGGTGATCAGTAACTTGGACGTTTATTGTTACCTTCCTGTATTTTCAGTCCTGTCGCTCCTGCCTGCACGTTCTTCTGGCTGGAAATAACAGCGGTAAGTGCTGTCCTGGGACAGGTCAGGCTCGTTACACTCGGCACAGAAAATGAGCATATTGCCACCTGACCCTGGTGGAGAAATCACTCCGATGCAATCACAAAGAAAAGTCTCTCTAGTGGACTGTCTCAAGTTGATGCTACGTGACTGTTTTCATTATTTATACGAACTCTCCTAGCCAGCCTGGTGCTGGACTGCTGCATCACGCGATCTGGAGCCATCACGTGCCCTGCATCCCTCTATTAAAGTTGAGGAGTAGGTTAGAGCTTGGTGATAGCAACAATGGGCTACTGTTTAACTCTCTACAACTACCTGAAGGGAAGTTGTAGGCAGGAGGGGGATGGGCTCTTCTCTCAGGCAATTTGTGACAGGACGAGAGGGCACCGCCTGAAGCTGCACCAGGGGAGGGTTAGGTTGGATATTCGGAAGCTCTTCCTCACAGAAAGGGAGATAAAAGCCTGGGATGGGCTGCCCAGGGAGGTGGTGGAGTCGCCGGCCCTGGAGGGGTTTAAGGACAGACTGGATGCCACACTTAGTGGCAGGGTTTAGCTGAGTGGTGGTGGTAGGTCGTAGGCTGGACTCAATGATCTAAGAGGTCTTTTTCATCCTTAATTATTCTATGATTCTATGATTCTAACTCTTCTAGCTTTATGTTTTATCTGGTATTTGTTTCCACTGATACAGATTTGAGTGTATGTGTCTGTATGCATACCAAGAGGGAAATTAGTGCTAATTCTTGATTTACAAGTCTAAATTTATACCAGGTGAAAGTTTGTACCACTTGCAGTATCAATAATCCTGCCCTGAACCATTTCTCATGAAAAATATTCTCATGTGAAAACAAATACATGTGTAAGGAAGATTATATTTTGCAATTCTGCAAAGTCCAGTTTTCTGGACTAGAGAGATGAGCAAAGAGATGTTTGTTCTTGCAGTCTCCAGCCTAAGCTATTGGTTTGGGATTTTTCTCTGAAAATCATAGTAATAAAATAGTTAATCATATGCTCCATTTCCTCACATTCATGGTAAGTCTTAGTTGTAAAGAAAATTGAGTTTTTCTGGGAGAACGTGCAGATGCTTTCTGTCTGCATTCAGTAGAATGCTGACGTAATGTTACGTAGTCATTCTAGATGAGATATGTCTGGTGTTTTGCTGGCAAGGACATCTCTGGAGATGTTGCTTCTCAATGTGAGGCAAGACCTGCGGCACGTCACATGCCAGAGGAACCTTCCTATAAACTCTAATGACTTTTTACATTGGTGTTTTAGTTGTATATTCAAAAATCCCAGAAAGAGGAACTGCAACAGACTGCAGCAATATAACAGTCTATGGCCACGATAAGGGTTATGACTAGACTTGCACATATTTGGGTCTTCAAGCAGCAAAGCTCCATGAAGAACAATGCACGGGTTCTGCAGAATGATCTGTTGGCCTACCCATGGGTCTGTGTTAAGCCAGATTAAAGTCAGCAGGCAAAGAGCAGAAGGATTATACTTGGTTCTTCGCTAGCGCTCTTCGCGACCTCCCTGATGCCACAAGAACTGTGCACCTGCTTGCAATATGTGCCTTAGCTTGATGGAGATGAGGAGGCTTCATCTCTCTAAGAGTAATTGTTTTCCAGGTCCTTCCTGCAGGCATCTCAGCAGGCTTTGGGCATCTGCTGCATGGCTCTGGTGTAAACCCTTGCTCATCGTGCTGGACAAAGGGAAGCACTTTCCCAAGCCCATCACTATAGAGCCTGTTCACGTGACTCCACGGATTAACTTACTTATAAAGTATAAAATCCTTTTCTTGATTCTATCACTCATGTCATTTGCTACCGGAGTGACTTCTGGGTTTGGTGGGGTTTTTTTGGACTCCAATAAAACGCAGAAGCCTCAGATTACCAAAAACAGCTGCACATGCTTTGTCTGGCTTAATGCATTTAAGTTGGGCTCCAGGGTCTGGGGAGGTGCCAAGATCCCGGATCAGCTGCTTTACTGGAATTACGCTGCTGTAATGGAGCCCTGCATTATTGTGTTGCAATTATTTTGGCTCGCAGCTGGCTGGTCCCTCTACGTTTTCACTGCAGTGAGATAAAAGGATTTTGTCTTCAAAATAGCGTTTTCTTTTCTGATTCTTATGGAAGCTTTGAGTTACGTGCTGTGTCTGTAAGAGGTGCCCCTCCATTTATCGTAGATTTATTTTCAAGGAAGAGAGCAAGGAATTTTGAAGAACAGTGCTGAACGATCTCAAAACGTAAAACCAAAGTATATTGGAAATGGAATAAAATAAGTGATTAAAGTGTCATGTAATAACATGGGTTTAGGTTCTCAGCAAGAGCAGGTTTATTTTCAACATCGAGCCACTTACCGGTAGCAAGTTGTTCTTAAAGCTGTCCCTATAATTTGAAAATCCTTTGTGTAGACAAGTAAAATAACAAATCCAGATATTAACTGAAGAAAAATTGTTTCGGCAACCCTGAATCTCCTGTATTTGTATCCATTCAAGCTCTCTTTGATGCCTATTTATTATACGTTCCTTGTCAAATACCGGCGCGCTGAGGTTCTGCAGCTGATCGCAAAAAAGTAAATCGAATGCAATCGTTTATCTTTGAACTGTTCAACTGTGCCCTTCTTCGTGTTCTCGTTAATAATGCCAGGTCTCCCAGGAGCGCGCTCACACATTTTTATCGCATAAGCTTTTTTGTTTGACCTTACCTGCTGTTCCCCTGGAAGGGAGCAGAGGGGAGAAAAAGCCAAAATGCCAGCCTGCCTTAATTAAAATTTTAGTCTCAGAAGATGTTACAGTATGTGATTTCATTAGGTATATAATGAAAGTATTTAATCATACTTCTGATTTGTCTGGGCCTTTTTCCTTGGTAGTGAGGACACCAAGTTTGGAAACAACTCTTTTCAAGTGAAGAAAAGTAACTGAGGGATGGGTGTGCATCGTTAAGTGATCCATAAATTCATCGTATCCACGATTTTGCGTGTTTGCCCTGAAGGGAGTTGCTTGGATGATGAAGTAGAAGGTTCTAAATAACAGTTCAGCGCTCTTGGTGAAAACATTTTTCCCCCCGATGGGGCAGCAGGTACACATATAAATGGTTTTCAGAAAGATGCTGCAATTTTTTGTCCCCAGAAGCTGGAGCTTGGCATCATAGAAAAAGGTGAAAGAAAATGTAATGGGTATTTCCTTGATATATAAGAAGCTGCTATGCAATGTTACCTTCATCGTTTCTTATTGGCATGATCTAAACCACCATATCAGGAGGCTTCCTACCACCCAGGTTTGGCTTAGGCGGTGACTCTTCTTGAGGAGAAGCCTGTGCACAAAGCACAGCTAAAGATCTACCTTATTCTGGTTCATACAGGACAACCAGCGTTAAAAAATAGGTTTGTGAGGCCCTGATCCTACACATTGAACTGGGAGGATTCATGTTACTATAGGAGTTGTGTTACTCGTCTAATTTTTTCCCCATTTTGTTAGTGGCTGAGAAGTGCCCACGCTAGGCCGTGTTGTCTTGAATAGCACATGAACTCATCTGTGCTTCAGATGCTCTGTGCTTTGGTTTTCTACCAAACAAGAAAAACCAGGATTTCACGTAGTTTTTTGAGGCGAAATAAAGGAAGAGGACAAGAAGGGGCAGTTCAGCTGGGTAGGGCAGATCCTGCTCTAACAGTTAGACACAACTAGTCCAATGGAGCTTTTCAGAGCTGTTCTCCACAACAACAACAACAAAAGTCTTGTGTATCACAGCATTTCCATCAGCAGGCTTTTTACCAAATTCAACAAATAGATCGCTCTGAGATAATACAAAACCGCAGCAGATTTCCAGATTTGATCATTTCATCTTCTGAAGCTGGATGTAAATATTTTTGCCCTGTTGATGATGAGGGATTTGTAGCTTTGTAAACCAGAGAAAGAAAGAGGAGTGGAAAAGACAGACGTGCTGTCTTCTAGCCAGTATTCTTTTTATCTTTCTCCTGCACTAATAAATCTTCCTGGCTCATCTCTCTAATACATGTTGCTGAGCTCCTTAAAGCAGCTGAATGCGGCTCGTTCTCTGTGGCTCTGCCAACATATGTGGCTGTTGATCTGTTAGCAGGTTTGGGAAGCAAAGCTACGGCCAATTTAGGGACCAGGGAGCTCCGAACCTGGCAGCAATTACGTGTCGAGACTCCAAGTTCAAAATCCTGCAGTTTGATAACCCCAGCTCTGAGGAGAATTACTCGAGTCACTGTTGTTGTAATCAGTTTAGGAATATATTTACCGTGTTTTGTGTTTTCGGCGAGCATAGCTGGAGCGCCATTGGCTAAAAATTGGTTTAGTCTCGCACAACTTGAAGGAATCGATGTTAGTTTTGAGTTTTGAAAACAAAACCAGTGTCCTACCCCCTGCTTTTCCCCTGCAAGCTGTACTGCTGGAGTCCAACGTGCTTTCATCTGAAATGAAAGAAGCCAAACTGTAAGTCATTTCTGGGAAAAGGCTTCTCTCATTTGCGAGGGTCTGATATCTATCACTTTTTACAACTCCTTTATTTCAGGCATAGGTATTTTGGGGTTTTCTTTTGTATGCGTGGGAAAACTAAGCCAAGTAATTGCCTGCTCTTACGTTTCAAGGGGATTTTTAGCAGTGAGCTATTACGTATCTGTCCTCCTGGCTCACATGGTGTCCAGCTCGCACCCATAAATTATCTGTGATGTCTTCAAGTAGAACACAAAGCCCGAATCTCTTACGAGGTCAAGACATTTTGCTGTGTATTGCTGAGAAAAAGCAGACACAGTAGGAGTGGATTGATCAACTGCAGCACATTTGGGTTGCAGCACGCCTGGGATTTTAGATCCAAGCTTAAACTACAAAATTGTTTACAAAGTGTTTTGGCTTCCAGCTGCACAAGATGTGGTTTAAATCTTCAGGCTTGCACAGAAAATGACACACCAGTAGGGAGACATTAATTAGAGTGTCTTCTGTGGGAGTCTTCCAAACTGCAGACACTTTGGAGAGAGGCTAAGATCAAAACCAGCTTAAATTTATAGCTTGATTTTATGTTTTCTGTGAGACTTTTAGGTCATCATTTAAGGTGAAAATGGCCAAGTAATGACCAACTGCATAATAAAAGGAGGTTGCAGACAACTGGGGTCGGACTCTTCTCCCAAGAACAAGTGATCAGACAAGAGGAGAAAGCCTCAAGTTGTGCCAGGGGAGGTTTAGGTTGGACATGAGGAAAAAATTCTTCCCTGAAAGAGTTTTTCAGCCCTTGAACAGGCTGCCCAGGGAGGCGGTGGAATCCCCATCCCTGGAGGGATTTAGAAGCTGTGTAGATGAGGTGCTGAGGGACATGGTTTAGTGGTGGGCTTGGCAGTGTTATGTTAATGGTTGGACTCAATAATCTTAAAGGTGTTTTCCACCTGAAACGATTCTATGATCCTATGGAAAAAAACCCCACCACAGTTCCCTCAACAGCCACCCAAATCTGACACCTGGATGGGAGAAAACAGTCTGAGCACAACACCTTGGAGCGAGTGGTTCATGGAGAGGTTTTGTAGCTGGCAATTACAATGCTCGTGGAGGAGGTGAAACATTTGGTTACAATCCCAGGACTTGAGCATCTCACACGAGGTAAGGAGCATTGGCAGGAGGGACTGATGGACCCCTGTAGCAAGGAGGGCTTTGTTCAGGCTGCCTGGAAGATAGGAAAAGTGTTGAGAGTGAACTGGCTGATATTTTCATAAGCATTTCAAGTCTGGAATGTGTAATTTAATGCTCTGAATAATCCTGCACGCAGAGAACACTCTAATCATATCTTTATTCCCAGAACTTCTTATTAAGCTGATGAATATCTTCTAGCAAGCTGTCCATCTTCGTTCCAGAGGTTTCAGGTGATAGCAAATGTGCTTCCTCTCTGGGTAAATTGCCCCCTTGTTAATTATAGGGTCTGTTGAAACTTTGAATTTGATTTCTAATCTAAACAGTTCTAGGTTTATCTTGCAAACATGTAATTTTATACCGTTTTCCATTCAAGAACTGTCTACCAGCAGATCCCTCCTCATCTTTTGAATAAATTGGACGGAGCAAGCTCGTATGGTCTGCCAGGAAGAGAGGTACTCTTGCTGTCCTCAGGTCATTTTTGTAGATCCGTTTTCTCTGCTTTGGGGAGTCTTCTGCAAATGCAAGCCCCTGCCATGAGCATAGAAGTTGGGACTGGGTGCAGCACCTGCTGTCACGCTGGTTTCAGTACGTAGCAGGGTATTTCCCTGTGTCTGCACCCAGAGGTGGTGCTCGCTCCTCTTGGCTTTTCCACGGGAGCTGAAGTTCAGTCTCCTCCTGGTGGCAGTGGCAGCAGAGGCTGAGCTGGTCTATGCTGAGGTTGGGGTGTAGAGCTTCAGAAAGGAGCGTAACCAGCCCAGTTAGCCCTGATGAGGTTTGCCTTTGGAATTTCTTTTGGGCTTTGCTTCACAAACCACTGCAGCGTGTTGCCAAAGTACCCACATTTGGGGTTTGCTGGTTCAAAGCAGCTCGGCTTCTCCCAGCGCTGCACTGAGTGGAGTGGAAAGGGAGCAGATGAGCTCTCAAATCACATCAAAACCACTGTGGATTCGTACATTTCCATTAGATGGGCTTAGATGCAAGGACTCTGTTGAACTGGTCAGAATACAATGAGCGTACAATTAAGATTTGCAGTTCAGGGAGTGCTGCACTCATCAGCCGAAGCACTGATTACTCTTTACCGGGAGTGCTGATACAGATCTGACAAAGCTGTCTTGCTCATACATGCTTCCAATCTCAAATGAGCAATGAAGCAGCCCCTCCAAACACGGATGTGCCATTCACGAAGGACGTACGGTGAGGCCAGCAGAGCGCCAACCACGAGAGCTCTGGGTGACGTTACTGGCAGACATGTAAGACCGCAGCGTTTTGTCTTGCGAGCTCCATAGCCTCATTAAGGAATTAAAACATTTGTGGGTCTCTCGTGCAGTCCTCCTCCCCCCTGGGATGCTTAAGTGAGCTGACTGGCAGCGTGGTGAAGCAGGCTGCAGAGGTTCAGAGAATTACCTCGATGGTTTGACGGCCTCCCCCATTTCGACTGCAATCCAAGGCTCATTTTTCCTCTGAGGCATTCATTGAAATTCTGCGCACGGTTTGTTCCTCTGGTTGTTTAACAATGTCTCTCATGTTTGCCCTGATTTAAGAAATCCTCCTTTGTAGCCGAGATAACATAGAGCAGGATGATATAATTGCAGTAAAGAGGCCCTGGAGCTTGCAGTAATAGGATGGTTCATCTGATGTGTGCTGCCATTAGAAAATAACCCACGTATGTATGTTCTCAGGGGACAGTAAAGAGGCTTTTAAGGATTACACTTTATGTAGTATGAAAGCTAATGAGCACGAGAGCAAGTATGAAGAAAACGATTGCTGCAGAAAGCACGGTGCCACTGCCTGATCTCACTTGTTTCCTGGCATCTCTGTAGCTCCAAAACATCCACCTCGGGCCACCAGTGTGCGGCTTTTCGTGCACTGCAGTCGGCTCCCAGGTCTTTTCGGAGCACAGTATTGTGTATATTCATTTCATTAAAAAATAAATAGGGTGGCAGAGCTGAGTGGAGGATTGGAACTGTGGCATGTGTGCAAACTAAATTGTTGCGGGGGGGAATACATCTTTGACCTGATAGATATTTGCATCTCTGATAGTCCTTAAAAATATATAAAATTAAACATTGCTAGAATGATACTGTTTCGTGAACATTGTTGGGTTGATATATGAAGACTATCAGATATGTAGAGCCACCTCCTATCTCCATTCTTCTGGCCAGTGCGCGAAAACATATGAAGACATCAACAAGCAGCAAACACCAAAGGATCAATTTCAAATGTTACACGGCATCCAGAGGCAGAGCTGCAGAATTTGGACTGCAGAGGTAGGAAAGTCAGAGCAGAGGGCTTCTGATATTAACAGCTTCGTGTTCAAATGGTTGCCACGTTGAGTGCCGGTGCCTTCCCCTTGCCTTTGTGCTGAATCAGAAGCCATCTGGCAGAATGGACTTGGGCTGCTTTGGGGGTTTTTTCCCACCATTTTTTCTCTTGGTCCTAAAACTTTTTGTAGATAACAAAACTAATTCAGCTGTTAATACTCTGTTCCTCCCTGCGCTCTTGGAGCGTGTTTCTGGACCTTGTAGGGTTCTTGCGTTCAATGGAATGAGTGAACTTGCATCTTTCTTCGTATATTTAACATAGCAAAGGGCCAGTCTTTGCTACCGGGTTAAATGAACTGGCTTCAGTTGAGTTACAGGGTCTTGAAGGAGATGCTGGATTTTGACCAAATGTTGTCCTAGGGTTCTGCAGCAAAGTTTGACATCCGTAACATCATTGTTTTCTAAAGGGTACTAATGATAAAAAGGAAATGCATGAATATTAACTGAGGAAGAGATGACATAGGCCAGTAACCTTCTTAAATTTCCACCTACTAAGCTAAAGAAGCGACTTATTTCCCTTAATAGCAAGAGGGTTCGGGAGGCAATGCCATCGGATTCTTACGTTTATGCCTCTTTGCTCCCATCTAGTCACATTGGAAGTGTGTTTGAGTTGCATGTGAAGTATTTTTCTGCCTGTATTGAGGTCCCTCAGTGCAGTCAGAGTCTGGTGCAAAGGTCTCGCAGAGGGAGTAGGAAAGAGGTCTTCTCCTGACTCGCAGGGGTGAGCAGTGCACATGTCCTGTGGGCAGGAGAAAGCGTAGAAGTCCTTGAAGAGTAGTAAGATTGTGCATCACAGTCCAACTCTGTGAGCCCAGATCCTACGTTTGATTCCATTCCCTGACTTAGCATCACCTGATCCCTGGTCCACCATCAATCTATCGTTGATCACAACATCTGGGACTTACTTTGACAACCGCAAGCGTCATAAGATGAATTATCTGTTGCTCCTTCTGCTCTCAGTTGGCTCCTCTCTGCTTAAACTTCCAGCCTTGCAAATACCAGAATAGTAGTGCTGAATTTTTTATTTCTGTCTTTTCTTTCCCTCAACCCCCCCCCCCCAAGTGGTAAATGGGAGCAGGAGAGGACTTGCAATTTTATTCTTGCTGTATAAGCCTTCTGTAAACTCAGTTACAGCAGCACTTCTGATGTTGGTAATTTTTGTGACTCAAAAATATGCTGACGCTGTGTTTGTGCATAGAAAAAGAGCAAATTTGAATGTGTAATAAGCTGGTGCTTTGGGGAGATGTTCGATGCTATATCCCAGCCAAGTTAATCACTCGTGGAATTAATTATTTTTTAAATTATTATTATTTTGCTCAGTTGACTGGAGACATTTCTCTCATATCTGTGGAAAGGCATCTTTCATGACAAAAAATTGATCAGAGATACCCGACGTTTCTCTGGCGTCAGAGAAGATTTTGAAGGAAGGCTCTCGACTGACAATAGACTGGCAGAAACAGAGATGTTCCTTACTTTATTTTTTCTTACATAGTGAAGAAATACCCAGGCGATGATTCCCCATTCGTGAAGTATATTGAACCGTGTACTGTATTCATGAATATAAATTGAGCCGACGTGACACACATTTCTTCATATATAAATAACTCGGCGTTGCTCCTTCTGATAATTCTTCTTCGCCTGAAATATCCTTATTCCGAGAACATCAGCGCAGAGTTAATAGTTCACTGCATAACCGCCTGTTAAAAAGCACGAGTGCTAAAGGACACGGAGTGTTTTAAGGAGAAATTATTCATAGATTTATAATGGCTGTGGCTGGCTGCATGTTTCAAGGACAGGAGCTTTCTGTGGCTTCCAACTTTTTCTGCAGAATCCTTCATCTCTGAACAGTAGCATCCCTCAGCCAACTCACTCAGGCTCATTCTCAGGTTGGACCGTGTTGCTGCCAAGCAGCAGCACCACTCATGCTCAGCACCTTTGGGCTGCCTTATTAGCGCCTTTGCCCTCCAGATCATCCAGACTTTGCCCGTTTCTCCGTTAGTCCAAGAGGAGCCATCCCAGCAGAAAACCCGCAATGTTGTGGTGACTATGAACATGGAGCAGGTGGAGAGAGAAGCATCAGCTTCTCCTCCCTGTGCTATCTACTTGTATGTAACACAGATTCACGGAATGGTCATCTAGTCCAATCCACCCATTGCCGCATCAGGATCACCCAGACCAAGTCCCGCAGGAACTCGTCCTGGCGGGTTTGAAGGGTCTCCAGAGAAGGAGACTCCACAACCCCCCTGGGCAGCCTGGGCCAGGCTCTGGCACCCTCACTGCAAACAAGTTCTTCCTAATATTCAAGCGGCACCTCCTGTGTTCTAATTTACACCAGGGAGGAGCAGACCCTCCCTAATTTAGGATTTTCCTCTTTTGCCAAACACATGAAACTAGTAGGGTGGATATGAGTCTTAATATGCTCTTAATCATATCAAGAGCCTTGCAAGTAGGAGCTGATGTGTGTGTGGATGTTCTTGATTAAATAAAGCCTGCTGTGTTTATGTCATGTTAGGGAACTGTGGTACCAGAGAGGTAAGAGGGGAAGATGAAGAATGTGACCTGAAAGAATACTACCAGATTAAACCCTGAAGGCCAAATAGTGTTGTCCTGGAAGCCCATGGGAGTTTTGTCTCTGAGAAAGCGTCAAGAGGATGGGGCCAGACTCTTTTCAGTGGTGCCCAGTGACAGTACAAGGGGCAACGGGCACAAACTGGAACCCAGGAGGTTCCATCTGAATGCGAGGAAAAACTTCTGTGCTGTGAAGGTGGCAGAGCCTGGCCCAGACAGGTTGTGGAGTCTCCTTCTCTGGAGAGATTCTAAACCCCCCAGGACAATGCAGTCCTGGACACTCTGCTCTGGGTGACCCTGCTGGAGCAGGGGGGTTGGACCAGATTATCTCCAGAGATCCCTTCCAACCCCTGCCAATCTGTGATTCTGTGAAGTAGGCAGAAGCCAGTAGCGCCTCGTGTCTGTTCAGGGCTTTACAATCCACTTTTTTATTCCCCTTCAATTTTCACTTCCAGGAAATGCTCCTCTAGAAACAGAGGACATTTTGACGAATGCAGGAACAAACGATGGGATCATTTGCTGTTTTAATTAGAAGTTTTAATTTGGCAAATTGAATTTGACAGTGTCTTTCTTCTTGCAGGTTACCAGCCTGTCCTGCCGAACCAGCAGCAGGGGTTCCAGGGTCTCATGGGAATGCAGCAGCCGCCCCAAAGCCAGAACCTGATGAATAATCAACAGGGAAATCAGGTGCAAGGCATGATGGTGCAGTATCCAGCCATGTCGTCTTATCAGGTACTCGGGAGCTGGAAAGGAGGACAGCTTTAGTCGCAGAGAGTTTAATTGAATTAAGATTTTGGTATTGCAGGCTGGTCTTTATTACGTCATTAGGACAGCGTGTGGCAGGAGGATAAACACGCTTCCAAGGCAAATGGGTTTCTTTGCTTCCTGTTTACATATTCTTAGCCCTTCTGATTTTCATCCTGAGTTGGGAATACTTTAAATCAACCATTTATTACAGCCTGCAGTGAGGATAAAATGTCATGAAGGCTGAAGGAATTATCCTTCTTGCTGTGAAGACAATGGATTTAAAAAAACACAGACAGAACATTGTTCTTTTGATTGGGGGTTTTTTTGGTTTGTTGGGGTTTTTTGGCCAGTGCAGTAGTGTTTCCTGTAATCAACTTCAGGGGTTTGCCTGATCCACATAAAAATTACTCATCTATGGAGACTCCTGCCAACGATCTCACCGTAAGGAAAAAATTTTAACAATGAGGGTGGTGAGAGCCTGGCCCAGGTTGCCCGGAGAGTTGGTAGAAACCCCATCCCTGGAACCATCCCAGGTGAGGTTGGCCAGGGCTCTGAGCAACCTGCTCTGGTTGCAGATGTCCCTGCTACCTGTGAGGGTGTTAGACTAGAGTGACCTTGTAAGGTCCCTCCCAACCCAAGCCATTCTGTGATTCTATGTCTTCTATTCAAGCTGTAGCCAGGTAGACTTTTGTTTATTGGGTTTCAAAGAGAGGGACAGCAGTGACTTGATTTTTCCAGGTCCATAAGTTTTCCAGCCTTATTTCCACAGCTAGATACCTGGTTTTGGTGGGATATGCCAGAAGCCTGTGGGAGGTAGCCTGTGCTTACGTTTCCTGTGGGTCCCTCTGGAAAGTTAAGAGCCTAAATGACATAGAATCATAGAATCATAGAATCATTAAGGCTGGAAAAGACTTCTGAGATCATCAAGTCCAGCCTATGACTTACCACCACCACTCAGCTAAACCCTGCCACTAAGTGTGGCATCCAGTCTGGCCTTAAACACCTCCAGGGACGGTGACTCCACCACCTCCCCGGGCAGCCCATTCCAGTGTTTTAACCCCCTTTCTGTGAGGAAGTGCTTCCGAATATCTGACCTAAACCTCCCCTGGTGCAGCTTCAGGCATTTTAATAGATTGCCCTGATCGAGCAGCCACTCGCCTTTTCCCTCGGCTTCTCTGAACACAGCACAGCAACCCAGATGGAAATAGGGGGATTGACCGTGGGTAGAATTTCCCCTTGTATCTTCAGCACTACTATATTGAAATGTATTTTAAAGGTTAAAGATTTAGACCTTTTAGATAACCTAGATATATCAGGGTTGCGTCTTCTCTGTGCACTGATCGCACACATTTGTATTGAGCCAGAGCATGACAGAGCCGCTTTCTAGACCCAGGAGCAGAGGAATTTCTCTTTAGCCCTTCTCTAACAATGAAAATCCTCAGGGATGAGCAGTTCTGAGCAGCAGAAAACGACACTTTTTGGCAGAACATGTTGTGTACTCCAGCTAGAAGGAAGGTAGGGACACTTGGGACCTGCTTTAATTTGTTTAGTAATTACCGTGGGCTTTTTCCCGACACCTTTTCTGTATTCCTCCCCCAGGTGCCAATGACCCAGGGTTCTCAAGGATTGCCGCAACAATCGTATCAACAACCAATCATGCTACCTAATCAATCAGGTCAAGGAACGCTTCCAGCCACTGGAATGCCTGTCTACTGTAATGTCATACCTCCTGCCCCACAGAACAACCTCCGGTTGATCGCCCCACACTGCCCCTCCAATAACGTTCCAGTTCTCTCTGCCAGCTGCAGGACAAACTGTGCGAGCATCAACAATGCAGGGTGGCAGGTCAAGTACTGACACTGTGGTTTTAGCGCGGAGGATACGGAGGATAGCGGCGCATTACCCGACGAATAACTCATGGCCTTCAAACGGAGAGGAACACAACGGGATAATCAGCTGAGGACAGAAGTACTGACTATGCTCAAGTGATTTGCTGCTGGAAAAACCTGTAAAAAAAGAAATTAAAATACATTTTGGAAAAAAAAATAAAAATAAAAATACAATGTTTGCTGGTTAATGGTGCATATTTTTGTCATGTCCGCTAGGTATGCCTTTATAGCTTAGCTAGTGACATGAATTCATTGAGGTAAGATTTTTTCCTACCACTGAACACCACTGTGTAGATTGTAATATTCCCCGACTCGGATTAGTTTTGTACTTTGTGTTGAGTTTGTGAAGCTAAAAGTATTTAAAAAAAAAAAAATATAATAAAATCACATTGTACCAAAGCTGTAATGGAAATGGGAAAAAAAAAAAGGTAAACAACAAAAAAATTAAGAATTACTGAATGGAAGGAATAATTTATATACACTATAGAGTTTTTTTATGGATATATACTGTATTGTAGTGCTTAATCACAATAAAGCTATTTGACCTCATGGAGAAAGGTCATGTTTCTACCACCTGCTTGGTCTCCTCTCTGTTTCTGAGTGAGCTCCCCTTTGTTTCTGCATTGTCTTGTTTCAGGTGAAGCTGACGGAGGGATGATGCTTAACGAGCTTGCGGGAGCTTGATGCAAAGCCAAGAACAACGAAGACCACGTAGAAATAGTAGCGTAGGCACCCAGAAAGCATTTAATGAATGATTTACCAGATCATCTTAAAGGAGATTTGTGCTTTTCCAATCCCTAGGACCAGTAGCGTCACAAATTTGCCACAGCTTCAAGCCTCTATCTGTTAACAGACCTGCTCAAGAGGTGAACCAACAGCTGAATATAAGAAGACACAGATGTCTTATGATATCCCATCCACTGGCTGGAAGATCAGTTGCTACTGAGGTAGTGACCACAGTACCCAGCAGAGACGCTTACCCAATTATTGCTCCTCCAGCTAGAAAGGTGTTTTGCAACAAAAAGATGACAACCTGAGAATCCCATCCATCGCGTTCAGGTAGTGGGGATGAGCAATATATTTGAGTTTGGGGCTCTTAAAATACGTGTCGCGGTGGTTTGGTAGAAATTTTTAGACTCTTGTTTTAAATTCCGGTGGCGTTTCTCATTATTTCATCTATGTTCACTCCAATTCCCAGCTTGTTCTGCTAAATTATTCTTCATTCATAAATGCTGCATGGAGTTCCTCATTCTGCTTCAGTGATGACAACATTCAAGTAGCAAATGTGTTTACCAGACAGAAGCCTGTGTTGTTTTTTCACTTAAGCTGCATTTTTGATCAGCTTCGAAGACTTCTAAAAGAGGTAG
Source organism: Todus mexicanus (assembly GCA_013389965.1). Taxonomy (NCBI): domain Eukaryota; kingdom Metazoa; phylum Chordata; class Aves; order Coraciiformes; family Todidae; genus Todus; species Todus mexicanus. Next base: position 20,389 of record WEIS01059041.1, read on the forward strand.
GAGTTGAGCCCCCCGGAATTATGCATCACGAAAAAGCCTGAGATCCTTCTGTGCATAAAATCCGCGTGTGTCATGGTATGGTTTATGGTCACTCAAGGTCACTGTAGCCTGCAATGCCCTGGGCTGTTGTTAATCTGACTGTGAAACAGCTTTTATTTTCCCTTTAAGAGGGGCAACATTTCCTTCGCACACTTCAGCTGTGGAAGCAGTGAAAGGGCTACAGTCTGTATTTAAATCCAGGGGTTTTCTATGTAATAAATAGGTAACTGTCAAGGTTCAGGCTTCATTTTACATACGTATCTTAAAAGTGGGGAACTTCTGCTGAATCCAGTCCTATGGGATCGTAAGAAATCCAAGCACTGATATTTATGTAGTGTAATCATGATTCGTTTGCTGAGAGACAGTCAAGAGCACGAGCAGGTAAGCAAACACAATCCACTCTTCAGTTATAGGGGAAGTGCCTTGGGAGAGCAGACCCATCGATTATGTTTTTTTCTGGTTTTTAACTCGAGATATTACACTTGAATTTTGTCCATGACGCTGAGCTCTTATTTCTGTTGCCCGGCATTGTGCGGCTTATTGCCTCATAATGTTTTAGATACTACAGAGGGTTTTCTCCTGGCGTTGCTATAATTACCCATAATTAGGTTTGCTGCTGCTGGGTGACTGAGGGCTCGATGAACAACCGTCCTTCTCTGTCAAGGCTTCAGAGTCCAGCAGGAGGGACCCAGAGGTGACCTCGTGCAGGACAGGCTGAGCAAGAGGGGAGGGAGGGTAAAAATCTCTGTGCGTGCAGTGTCTGGAGTGAAGTAGACCCCTCGGTAATCACTATATTCTCTTCCCTTTGAAGCACTACTGTTACCTTATTGATCTTCCTTCTTGCCAGGGAGCTATGAATGAATTGCCTGGTTAAAAAGCTCTGCTCTCACCATCAGATATCAATGGCAAGCTGGGCTGTAGGCGCTCCCAGGAGCGATGGGGAAGGGGGTGAAAAGCAAAGCCTAGAAATGTTGCATCTCTAAAGAGAGAATCTCCTCACGTCCTTACGCCGCTCACAGTCACGTCCCCTTGAAAAGCAGCATGTCCCATGGCCGTGGGTTTAACTATCTCTGCCCTTTCAGTGACCAGCTTGTGTAAAACGCATCCGTAGCTGTGGGAGCGGGGATCCTGCTGACTGACTTCTCTCAGCAGCACCATCCTGCTGAAATGAAACTTCAACTCTTCATGTAAAATTGAGCAGTTTCAGGAGGAGGTCGCAGCCACCCACCTCAGAGTGGCCCACATCCTCCGATTGTCTCACTCTCTGAAGAGATTGAATCTCCTTAGGCATAGGAGGAAAGGGGATTTGATTTCCCTCATGGAGCATGCCCTAATTATTCGGGTATTGTATAAATGAGGGAGACATCGCTCGTGGTGGTGCTGCACGTACACGCTTTATGCTGGAAGAATTTACATATGAAGATAAGTAATTCTGTTCCTATATCAAGCATAAAAATGATCTAATTTTTTTAAAAAAAATCTTACTCTCTACCCCGTTAGCTGCTCCATAACGTGGTGACCCACTGTGGCGCGGCCACCGAGCCCTTCAATGTGATACTTTCAAGGGTGTTCCCAAAATCCATGCAAATTGTGCACAGGTCAGTGTCCTTCCACCCTTTACGTTCGCAAGACTGTCGAGTCATGATATGTCTTGCTGTGTCCTGAGTTGGGTTGGGGTTCGTTATCACCAATCAGTTGGGAGGGGCTATCATTGGAAGGAGCTACAGCTGGGGAAACATCGAAGTCATGCCCCTATATAAGGGGAGGGCTGGGAGATGCTTGTTTTCAACGGGCTTCAGGGTGTGGTTTCAGTACAGCCAGAGCAGGGAATGTTGGCATCTTGGACACAGGTAGAGCCTCTCTGGTTTCTACCCCTTGCTTTGTCTCTCATTTCTCCAGTGCTATCGTTAGCGCTGTTGCTTTCTTCTCTCTTGGTGTAGTTTTATGAAATTGTCCTTATCTCAACCCCTAGGGTCTCATCTTTTTCCTTCCTTCCGATTCTCCTTCCCATCACGCAGGAGGGGCGTGGTGGGAAGCAGTGGCCGAGTCGCTGTTTTCTCCCTCAACAGCCAGTGGAGAGGTTCTGAAGGAGGGCAGTGCCTACTTAGGGCTGGGAGCTTTGGCTTGCTGTCTCCCAGAGCTGGAAAAGAAAAGGGAGACCAGTTTCCTTAGTCTTCAGGAATATGCTGCTCATGCTTAGCCCAGGGACTGCGCTTTAGAAGTGCCCATGGTTTTGACACCCTCTTAGCCCACGTTGTCTAAACCATGTTTTTGGTGTAGGATATCATCTAGTCTTGGGCAGTGGCCAGCAAACATTGAGCCAAGCTCTGACTAGTGCTTCTTCAACAGTTTGGGGTGATACCTGCTCCCAAACTAGGGCAAAAAGATCCCTATCTCTAATTGAGTTTCTGCCCCTGTTTTGCTGTAAGAATTGACTCCCTTCCCTACTGGTTCCTCTCAGAAAAGTGGATATAACGAGCCTTTGAGACAGTGGGCTGATGGTTAAATAATTAATGCCACCCAGCGTTTCTGAGGATGGTTGGCCCAGCACTCAGCGAGTGGCATGAACTATCCTGCTCTATTCTGTGAAGATTGGCTTTGGGTTGAATACTGCTAAAAATAGTGCCTTCCAGGGCATGTCAGAGGAGGAAATCAACCCTTGCTCTTGTGGCTCTTTTTCCAATATCCCACCAGCTGTGGAAGGGGATGACCTCTTATTACCTCTCCTGATAGAGGGACAAGGAGATAGGAGAGAACAAAAATAAAATTGCTTTATAGACCAGCAGTCTCCAAATGAAGAAAACAGGGGCAGAGCTCTTTTCCCCGTAGAGTTTGTAGACAACCTGCAGCATTCCTGGCTGCGGGATGTTGGGTGAGGTTTCAGAAGCAGTCAGACAAAGTCTGAGGAGATATTTGTACGAGTTGTGAAATGCAGACAGCCTGTGTCTAGTTCAGAGAGGCAGAGAAGAGCCTAAAGATGTCTCGCCATATCAGTGTCCCATTCTTAAACCTTCTCCAGGCACTATTCGAGATGAGTATTGAACTGGAGGTGAACATCTGACGTGACTGAGGGAAAGTGCCTCGTGATCTTTTCATCATCTCTCATTCCTATTTTGTTCCATATAATTGTTCGTTATTCTTGAAAAGGTTCATTATGCTTTTGTTCCAAGAGTTGCTTGCTGTAGTTGATAATAATTGAAATATTTTTTTTATTCTAGGGGGCATTTTTTTATAATCTGTTGTTTAATGTCCAAAGTCCTGGTTTTTCTGAGGATCTGGTGTAGATGTTACTAAGAGTGGGGTTTCGAGTGGTTTGTCATTGACTTAACAAGTTAATTGGCGTAGGAATTATGGGAATAAAGTGCAAGAGAGAATACGAGATGAGCATTCAAGCTGGGTAAATAAACTTTGCTTCTGGGTAAACTTCCAGATGGGGTGTTGAAAAGCAGAATTGAGTTCTTCCCTGGTTTTCATTTGGAGATACCAGCTTCAAACCTACCCGTACTTACATCTTGGTTCACCCATTTGCTTTTGAGGGAGAATTTTGGAGGCTGCAGATTTAGGAAAAGCAGCCCCCAAAAGCTTTGCCTTTTATGGTGTGTGTGCAGTATACAAAAGCCGGTTGTTAAAAAGAAATGGAAGTAGGTGATAATGTTAGGGCAAAGAGAGATGCTCCCCAGTATAGAAATTATCTCCATTGAACTCTACTAAAGATATCCCTAGAGGAATACTTTAAAAAGGTCCCCTCAAAGTGTGCTGTGTGTGTCTTGAGATAAAAAGCAGATTTCACAGTTCCCAGAGCTTCATGTTGGGTATTTTTAACCCTGAGGGTGAATCATCTGGGTGTGAATTAAGGTTTTCGCTTGCAAATCTACACTAGATCATCTCCGTCATAAAACCCGCTTTTAGCTGCATGGGAAACAGAAGATGAAATCCTTTGATAACTGGGGGTTCTTTGTAGGTATTGGCCACTGAGCCACTGAATGTGATACTAAGACCAAGTAAATTGATAGTAGCCAAGATTGGACGTTTTCTACTTAGCTCCCATTAACTTTGCTTTCACCAGAATCAAATCTTACACCAGGTGGAACTTGCTGGGGAAAAAAGGGCTTCTGAGCATGTGTGTGTATCTGAGTCAAAATTTTCATGATGCAGGAAAAAGAATTGTTTAGGCTTTTTTTTTTCCTAAAGCCTTTCAATTACAAACAAAAGTTTTCCAAAATTTCTTGTGAATCACGCTCCTGTTTTCCAAGGTAAGTGTTGCTGTGTTATTTAGTCATGGGACACAATGTCCGGAGGTTGGTGGTCACAGTCCAGCCCTTTGATGTGCAAATTTTCATGCAGTTATTTGCACAACAAATGATCTTACCTAAGAACCGAGGAGGGGGGAAAATTGAGATTGAGATCAAACTGTAAATGGTGAATCTGGACACATTCTGCCTTTGAGATAAAAAGTTCTCAGATACATTTGAGTATTTCCATGGGGTGGGGAGGGAATAAAGTAAAATTACTTTCATCACCTCAGACTGTGCCGCCCATTGTAAAATACCAAGAGATCAAACCTTAAGCTGCTGGATATTCGTAACCTTCCTGTAAATAACAATTTAGAGCAATTCACACATACACTTGCAGTTAATCGCATTAACTTGAAGTCAAACGGAGGCCGAGCAGGACTCGGAATCTCCCTGTCCCAAATTGTCAGCGAGGTCCAAGCCTGTCCTCTGCTTGTGCTTGAGGTGAGGCTTCTCTCCCGCAGATTAAGCAGGAATGCATTTGCATGAAGCTCACACGTGGTGCTTGAACCCAGCTCCTGGGTGCGTTAGTGGCCACGCTTTCATTTTATTTCATCTCTACAGATGAAACAGTGAGACACACATGCTGGAATTCAGAACGCCTTCAGGCATCCGCAGTCCTGCTTCCTACTGGGTGCGTGAGCCTGTTGGGCAACATATTCCCAGGGCTATGGGCTGTGCACAGCTTGATACTTCTTTTGTTGGCCTGGATATCAGAAAACCACACGCCATGGGGCTCGCTGCCACCTTCCACTAGGCTGAAATTATCAGGGAGTGTTTCAGAAACTTCAAAGGGGTCCAAATTATATGGAAGACACTTGAGTAAATCTGGACACTTCGGTAAATTTGGATCCTTCCTGCTGTCCTGGGCATGTAGAGTCGGGGCGGGGGGAAGGTCTGGTTTTAAGTATTTCTTGAACAGATCTTATCTTCCCAGTCTGTTGGGACTTGGAGATTATCTGTAGCTGGCATGTGGTGGAAGGAGTTACTACTGATGTGCGAATAAAGACCTTGCAGACATCAGAGCTGTCACCCAGCAGTGGGATGAGCTCTGGCCATAAAGCATTCACACAGCATAGGAAAAATTGTGATCTGAGAGTTGTTCTATTACTTATTCATGTGCTTGGATGCTCTCCTGGACTGGGGCTGTGTTTTTTCGAAAGCTGCCTTGCTCTGCAGCAGGGATTCTGTGGTACAGAGCTAGAAGCGTTGCCCCTCTTTGCTTGAGGAATAATTGAGGTTTGGATCAATTTAATTATTATTTTTTTTTAGTGGGAAGGCTGACTGTCTGAACATGTACCTGGCTAGCAAAACTGTCTGCTAGCCAGAGTAACTAATGTCCAAGTACAACCGTGTAAAGGGAAGCTGCAATTTATTCAAACCACTCACCCAACACAGGACCCGTCCAGCATAACTTTGATTTCTGACCATTCTCATCAAAGAAGCATGTCTTTTAAAAAACACAGAGTGAGCTTTAACTACAAAAGTACCAGTGGCTCTCTTAAAACATTTCTGTGCAAAGAAATAGGCCTTCCTTGTGGGAACAGAAGATTTCACCTGCACTCAAAAGCAGCAGCAACACCTGAGAGGAAGCTGCAGCAGCAAGGGCTTTTTGCTCAGCTCGGCTGTGATGAGCCCTGGGGATGTGAAAAGAAATGTTAGTGCATGTGTTCTCCCCTTTTTCCTTCTGCTTTGTGCTGCCCAGTTTTGTTCACGGAAACATAGAATGGTTTGTGTTGGAAGGGACCTTTCAAGGTCATCTAGGCCAACCCCCCTGAAGGGAGCAGGGACATCTGCAACCAGAGCGGGTTGCTCAGAGCCCCAGCCAACCTGACCTGGGATGGTTCCAGGGATGAGGCTTCTACCACGTCTCAGGGCGACCTGGGCCAGGCTCTCACCACCCTCAGCATAAACAATTTCTCAGTTCTCTCTAGTCTAAATTTCTTTCTTTAAGTTTAAAACTACACACACACACACACACTACCCCCCCCCCGCCTTGTCCCAACAGGCCCTGCTCAAAAGCCTGCGCCCATCTTTGTGACAGGCGCCTTGAAGCACCGAAAGGCTGCAAGAAGATCTCCCCGGAGCATTTTCTTCTCCAGGCACTGCAGAGGAGGGGGTCTCCCCAGAGTGGAACAGAGGGGATATGTATCAGGTATTTGAGCAGCCCACGGTCACATTGGCTTCTGGGCTCCGAACACACGTGGTGCTGGCTGACGTCCAGTTTCTTACCCACCAGTACCCCAAAGGTAAATAGGCTGGTGCTGCTGGGAGCTGGGGTTGAAGGGACTTTGAAACATTGTGCACAGAAAATAAACAACTTGCAGGTTCAGTGATGGTGGCTGGTTTTCAGGAGCACGTGATGAAGCTGAGAGCAGATAAAATGCTGCTGCGTGCTTGGGGCGAGCGTGCCAAGCCCCCAGGGGNCTTAACATCTAACTTCTAGATGGCGAGAAGCGGGATAAAGGATATCCAGGGCAAGGAAATCATTCCAGGTAGACCAATGACAGCTACTGGATTGCTGACTATCATTACAGCATCACCACCCACCCACACACACCCCTCTATGTTTTACTAAAGTGGAGCGCAGCCTTTTTAAAATGAATCAGCGCAGGGTGTCTCATGGGTAGGACGTGGAGAAAAGGCCTGAAGGGCTGGGCTGCTCTCTCACAGAATGACTTATTGCTTCAGAATTAGTAAAATCTTGGGATGTGATCTTTGCCACGGACAGATAACGGAGCAAGGGCTTTCAATTTGGTGCACGGTATCTGTGAAGCCCAGAAAACCAGGGGTCACCACCGGGCTGTTTTTCAGTCTATTAGCCACAGTATTTCTTCTCGACAGTCATTTATCTGTGTCTGGCTTCTCAGGTGGCTGGCAGCTTGTAAGAAAAGCAGGGTCCCGCACCAGCCTACGCTGGAGTTAAGACCCTGACAGCAGAGCCCCACGTTGTCGGTGGCTTTCAGATAGCAACGAATGTCATCTGTGGGCCCAACTGCCTCAACAGATGCACATTCCTGTCAGTCAGCTTTGGTTCCTGTCCACGCTTAGCTTGCAAATAGCACCTAATGCCAATGACCCTAGACACACAGCTATGTGACCTTCTGGTCACTTGTGTGGACTGAGCCATCCAGGCATCCGTGGAGCTCAGAGTCACACCAAAGCAGGCGTCCCGCTCAGTAATCTGCTGCGACACTTAATCCTGCACGTGTTTCTTGCTTGCTTCCAGCAGCCAAAATGGGCATTCAGAGTCCCCCCATGCGTGTGGCGCTGGAATCTGGAGCTGCCTTTCAGCAGATGGCGTCGCCTCCTCCCAACCAGCAGCAGTAACTGCTGGGCAAAGTCCAGCACTGGAGTGGGCTGATACCACCAGTATAAATATCGCACATGCTTGGCTTTTAGAAGAAGCAGAATGCTCTAGGGAATGGATGGAACCACTTCCTAAGCGTTATTTTTCAATCTCAGTCAATGTAGGCGTGCTTTCCCCAAAGACGTGTTGGGTAGTGATGTCCTGATAATGGAATCATGCAATGGCTTGCGTTGGCAGGGACCTTAAAGATCATCCAGTTCCAGCCCCCCTGCCATGGGCAGGGACACCTCCCACTAGAGCAGGTTGCCCAAAGCCCCATCCAACCTGGTTTTGAACACATCCAGGGATGGAGCATCCACAGCTTCCCTGGGCAACCTGTGCCAGTGTCTCACCACCCTCATGGTGAAGAACTTCTTGCAGATTTCTAATCTAAATCTCCCCTCTTCCAGTTTGAAGCCATTACCCCTTGTCCTATCACTATAAGCCCTTGTAAAAAGTCCCTCCCCAGCTTTCTTGTAGTCCCCCTTCAGATACTGGAAGGCTGCTATAAGGTCTCCCTGGAGCCTTCTCTTCTCCAGGCTGATGGCACCCAGGGGAAGAAGGATAGTTTTGGATGTTGGTAATTTGGAGCTTCATGACTGAAATCTGCTTCATTCAGTTTATTTTTTCTTTTACAAAAAGTCTTACAATTTCTACCCTCTTTCAGGGGAACTGCTGATCATGTAGGAAACCCTCTCCAATAGCAGCAAACTCTTGATAATCATTTTCCCCAGGTCTTTCCTTGTCTACTCCCCTCATCATTTCTTAGCAAGTGGAGCCAGTTGGGTGAAGGAGTTTGGCCAAGCCCATGTGGCAAGTTAACAGGCAACAACAACAATGAAACAACAGCCCCAGAATGAAAAAGAGTGCAAGAGAAATACAAAGTTCTTCTGTGGAGCTGATGTTAAAACCAGGAGACACCAGCATGGTAAGGGAGTTCCTCACCCACCGTGTTGCAAAGGAGAGTGCAGGATGAGTCCCAGAGGTAGGATTCATGCCTTGCTCATTCAGAGCAGCTTATCTTCAAAAGGCAAAGAGCAAAACCTGTGTGGTTCCACCCCTCTTATGGCACCTTCTTGCTCAATTGTTTTTTTTCTCCTAAGAGATGGGTTGCTGATATATCGGCAACAGCAGAAATCCAACTCACCCACCTTACAGAACCTGACTTTTCAAGCTGTCAGGGGCTTTATATATATATAAATATATATGCTTCTTTTGGTTATCACTGAAATAAAGTTGTCCAAAGTTTGGAGTGTATAGCAGGGCCTGAGAGAGCTGAGAAAGCTCAAAAAAAGATGGACAGATCTGATTTATTTTTTTAAAACTCTCACAGCCCTAGTGAAACAAATCAAATACAGCTTTAAAACTTCCCTGCTTGAACTTCTCCTCTTCCCCTTCCCTCTCCCTGGGGTTTCTGTATAGAGCTCTTGAACTGATTTGTTGAGGCAGATCAAAGTATAAAGTATTTCTCAGCTGGTCTTATTTCTCTCACTGGATGGTAGTGGCAGGAGACAGGCAGCTCATTACAACAGGGAGAGCGCTCCCGTGAAACCAACTTCATTACAGCTAGTAGGAAAAATACGATGCTACTGGACCCATAGTTCATTCTCACCATCAGAGAAGTAAATTATTTGAGAATGAATAAATAATGTCACACTGCTTCTCATTAGGGCACGAGGCTGAGGATTAACGTGATGTTAAATACGTCTGAACCGTAGTGGTCCTGTCTGGTGCTGTGAAGCCTTTGAAGTACATCTTGGGTTTGTCCAATTCCGAGCATGTTTTCCCCCACTCTTGCTCCTTCCCTTCCCTTTTCAACAGTGAACAGAGAGGCTGGGGAAGGGGTTATGCACCTCAGCAGTTTGTGAACCATCTCCAGGTGCTGACTGTATTTTCTAAGTCACCAGAAAGTATTGGGTCTGGGTACATTTTCAAGGTGCATGAATATGGTTACCTGAACTCAGCCGGGGCTGCTGATTTTTGCCAAGAGCACATCATGGAGGCAAAAAGATAAAGCAGAAACTTAGAACCAGGTGAGCTCCAGTTCAGGAGCAGGTCAGTAAGTTGCTTCTTGCTGCAGACCATGCATGTGAGTGGTCTTTTCACATGCTCCTTCAGACAAGGGACAGGACAAGCTTTCTGCCTTTGCCCCCTGCCCTTGTCCTTCACCCAGCAGTCCCCAAACCAGAAAATAAACAAACAAATTATTCTAACCAGGGTCACTGCCATGGTGAGCTCACAGCTGTAAAGACTTTATGGCTAAGGCAGCAGGAATGATGACTCCATTCAGCAGCAGAGCTGGTTCATGGAATGATCCCCTGAAAGAGTTTTAATCTCAAAGAAGTGGGAAGTGAAAAAGAAAGGAAATGAGCTCACTAAGGCCATGGTTCAGGGGCAGGGATAGGAAACGATTTCAGGTCTCCTGACTCCTACGGAATCACACCCAGTTTTGAAAGGCATTTGAGTTGCAAATGGCTTTCCAGATTTTAATAAGTGTATCCTAAAATGGGTCAATTTTTGACCAGGTTCTTGCAAGACACAGCAAACTAAGTCTATGTCTTGTGAGCCCAGATACACTGAACTCCTAGGTCCTCTGGAAAGGAAGGGCCAACAAAGATGTGACATGTACGTATGCTCCTGAAGAAGGGCTGATAAATGTCAGCTTCCCACCTCAGCCCTGCCTCAGCAGGCCTCCTATGAAATTAAATTTCCCTGACCAGGCAAGGTTGGAAGAACATAAAGTGCATGAGGTCTCCTGGGGAGCTTGTATTTGAAACTTGTGTCCTGGGTTTGCTGTAGTTTAATGGTATGAGTGTGGGCTCCTTGGGGAATTCCTGTAGGCTGATGTCACACTTTGATAGCTTATTCATCTCACCTTACCCTGATGCTCCCACGTGCACACATGTATCAGGGGTCTCTGTAGGGCCCGTGAACAAAGTCAATGTCCTCGTGGATAAATTTAAGCACGTGGCATAGCTAAGCAGAAACAAAAGCATCATGAAGGTCAGCGGGGGTTTTGTGGAAATGCAAACCTAAACATGAAGATGGAGGAAATACAGCCTGAAAAGGACCTTCTGTGTTGAGGAATACTGTCCAAATCACTGTGTCGCCCTGTTGCTTTCATCCAGGGATGACTATAAAGCCAGATAGACATTTTGTCCCCCTGCATGCACAGTTTGCAGCTATGCCCATCCAGTGCTTTGAGACCTCTGCCAAGATTTTCTGAGGTAACTGTACCTCAGATTGGAAATATTTGAGCTGTTATGAGACATGGATCGTGGGGCCTTTGTAGCAACAAGGATTGATTCAAATCTCTGTATTCACGACCGTGTTTCATCACTGGTGTTCAGCTACCTTGAAGACACCATTTTAAGTAACTGAGCTGGGCAGTCTGAGGCTCTGAGAAGCTATGCCAGGAGCCTGTACCCATTTCATACATGTTTATTTTTTTGTCCACAAACACTTTCCCAAGCTGAGGATTGATCTGTGGGCAGCACCCTCTTGCTTCCTGAGCAGTTCCTGCTCCTCAAACACTTCTACAAGGGCCTGAGGAAGAGAACAAAGATTTCACTAGCAGCAAGTGTTTTGGTGTCCCTAAACACTGCCGCCCCACATCAGAAAGAGATGGACAAATATCTCATTCTGTTGTCATGCTTTTGCTCATGAACTTAAATTTTTCATCCAATACAGGAGCTTTAGAACTGTCAGATTCTAAATCTTCAGAACTTTGATCTGATCTACCTCACAGATGACCTTGGAGAAGCACAGGCAAAGCCTCTACTCCACAAACATCCTTAAGAGTCTTGCTGTTATTTCAGCAGCATGTGGGCTTAATCATCTCTTGATTAAGCTTTGGCTTTGTTAGGCAGCAGCTGTGGGTTCCTCACAGCCATTGGTGGTGGTGATGGGGCACCTGTGTTTAATTGGGCTTCCTGGTAGCCATTACCCTTTCCTTAGGAAGAAGTGATGGGCAGAGCAGAGTGCTGGGAGCCAGTCCTGGTGAGTACTAATTCTTCTTGTATTCTGTAATTCTGGTATTTGGGAAGTTGTGCTTGTTTTGCATCGGTCTCCGTATTGGTACAACAGAGAGAAACTTTTCCTACTGTAGTGAGCAGGGATGGTGTGTCGATTAGCTGGTTAGTATTGTGAAATGCTTTGAAGGGGATAATGTGTGTGCTGAGGAGATGAAGTTGTGATTAGCAGTACAAAGTTGCTGCATGTTCTTGTGTTCTCAAACTCTTCCCTGCGTCTCCCCCGCATTAGGTCCCTGCCTTTTTCTACTACTGTCCTAGTTCTTCTGTTGCAGCTTTTACGAGACCTTAATACAGAGTGTTCCTCTAATTCTCCTACTGTGTAGCCTGACTCTGAGGTTAACTCTATATCCTTAGTCGAGCTATTGCACATGGAAGTTCTTGCCTCATACAGACCCTACCTGCTTGTTCCTATTTATTTTGCCTCAGTCTAGCTGCTGGGCAGAGCAACCAGCTGTGAAAGGTTACTGGTGTCTGTGTAGATGGTAAATATACTGCAGCTGTGATGGTAGTGGGCTTGGTCACCTAGAAAGAGTCTGTGCAGGTATTTCTGTAGGATGAGTGCTGAAAAAGACCCAGGGCTACAGTAGTGATACACATGCTTGGTGTGCATGTTGCGATTTCTAGAAATGCTCTTGTGATGGTGACCAGTCAAAACCTGGTATATTATGTCTTTTGTGAACAATATTTATTACTGCTTGTTAGCAGTGCGCAGAAGTTTGTCCTTCTCACTGGCTCCACACATTGCTACATGGGACGCTTGTTTGCATCTCTCTTTGTTTTTAACCTTCTGAATGCCCTCAGCTTTTCACTCCAGGGAATGGCCAAAGTAGAAGCCAGGTGTGAGATTGCTGGTGGAGAATCTCAGCTTGTTCTAATCAGTAAAAACTTCTGTGCTGAAGCAGTACAAAGTGAATTTCAAAGATAGCTCCCCTAGAAACAGCAGAAATAGTGTTGCTTGAGACAACTATTCCTGTTAGATTGCTTGAGTGGTTACAGAATTGAGGCTGCAAATCTATATTTGCTTATTTTTTGAACATTTACTGTCGTGGTGTGCGCCTGCGTACTCTGCTGCTCTGTATTTATGGATTGTGCAAGTCCTGCGTGTTTCACTGTGTCTTACAGGCAACATGAACTACCAAAAACCAGTAAGTAGGAGATACTCTGGCAATGGTTCAGTTAATATTGTTTGCTCGTTCTAATGTTGCAGCTCGTCATTTCTTTACACAGTAGAAAATTCCGTAGCTCTGGTGGGATGTTGATAGTATGCAATTTGTCTAGGAATAATTTTTGGAGGTTCCTTCCTTGTTAATTGTTGGCTTAGACCAGAAGGATTATTTTTGTTTTAAATCACCCGAACTGAAATAGTTGGATTCTTTGCCACATGCTGCTGTTGATGATCCCAATTTATAGACAAACTTCTGGAATTAAAAATCGATACTATCTAGACAAAGGCAGTGTCTCTGGTTTGATAAGTCCCCTGAGCCTTAGAGCTGGAGAGACTGGCAGAGCATTGTGGGGAAGGAGCAAGAGACATTTTCCCAGTCTTACATCCTTCCTAAAATTTCTCCACTGGGACTTTGAGACAGAAATAAGTGCTGCATTGACTTTGCTCCGATTCAATACAGCCTGTTTTCTCCTTTGGTCTCTGCAGGTACCAGGGTATTGTTTAACTGGCAGTAAGATCTTTGTTCTAGGTGAGATAACGTGCTATGAATCTTGATGCGTCCCCTTTTTTTTTGCTCATCTGTAATTGTAGGAATTTATTAATGTCATCTCCTGTGCCTAGTGAAAAATACATGAAACCCTATTTCTGACTAGAGCCTTTCAGAAATCATTATTTACAAGCTCCTGAAGCTGAAAATTAGTCTCCCAACAATACAGAATATCTTGCAGAGATAAAATAGCCATGTGGATGGTTAATAGCTTCACACATCCAAACTGATTAAGGTGGCAGCTGATAAAACAGGATCTGACCCATTTCTGACCTCATTGTATTTTTGCCCTGCATAGCAAGCAAAAATAATTTCATTTAAATCATATTGCTTTTTTATTTTTTTCCCAACTTCACTCCTACCTCCTGTGTCCTCCCCAGGTTGATGAGGGAGAGTCTTCTAAACAAGAGCCTGTTAAAACAGTGGCCTTAGACTTGAGGGCTCTTGTCCTGGTTTGGGTTAGAACAGAACAATTCTGTTCTATGATTTTTATTTTTCAGCTA
>WEIS01059041.1:49366-62782 GCA_013389965.1 Todus mexicanus
GGGTTTTTTGGCTTTTTTTTTTGTCTAGAGATGGTAGTATCAGTCATTCCATGTGACCCTGATAGGCACTGAGGATGAAGGCTTTTTTCCCCCCTCACATTGCCAGGCAAGTTTTGCCTGTGTTGGCTAAAAACTGTGTAAAGTCCAGAGAGACTGAAGAAAATAATGAGCAAAATGGGTGTTCCCAGCCCAAGTGAGAAACCTGCTACTGTCTTGTCCCCTTTTTCTCGCTTCTCCTGGTCTATCTTTTATCTTCCTCATACTGTGGCACAACTGGGCTGAGTCGAGTAAAAGACAGACCAGCACCACCACCTCATATTTTTTTTTAATGGGGTGTTTTTAAGTGACCTGCCTCATGAGTTTCTTTGCCTTCCTCACTTGAAAAAATTTTTGTCATAGCAGCTGTAAGTTATCTGTCATTTGTCTGTTTGGTAGTGTCAATTGTTACTTTTAATCCTCACATGGGTCTCTCAAAGCGTGTAGAAGAGTTCTTGTGGCATGTAGCATGGAAAATCAACCTAAGTCCAGGTTCCTGCATACTCGGTATTAAGGCATCTTCGTTCTTGTAAACTGGATTTTCCAAGCACGTAAAATTCTGTAGATAACATTAAACCGAAAGGATTTGTAAAGCATAAATAAAACCAGGCTAATGCACTCAAAATCAAATGGAGCCAAAAGGTTGTTCGACCTAGTGACACATCTGTGTTTAACAGCAAGGCTGGTCTGGACCCATTAGTTATCTGCTCACCCTGGCAGCTGAGGAAGAGATGGAGCAGCCCCTTAATTAGCGTGACTTCATTGCTGATATTGTGCTATGATTTGGGCTTGTCAGCTGAAACAGCTCCTCAAAACTGTTGCTCTTTATCTGGGCCGAGCAATTGACTTGACGGGTGAACTGAAGGTCATTGATATTTTTTGTCATCGCTGTTCTGGTAGAGAGTTGTCGACTAAATTTTATGCTTAGCCTGATAAGTTTTCATGACAGTTTTGCAAGGTTAATTTAGGCCCGTAGCTGCAATGAATGAAGCGGCTCTGGAAAGGAGCTGTCTCTCTCTGAAGCGTCTCTTCTGTTGGGTTGTCTTGTGATCTCTGCTAGCAGGTTATTGTTGTTGTTGTTGTTGTCTCTGATGTAACGTTACTTTGATAGCTGAATCCTTGACCGCAGAATGACTCCCCAAACCAGCTGTGGCTTTCCTAGCAAAGGCAGGATAGAAGTGGTCATTTGCCTTTGTACAAAATGTAAACGTAAGATAGCTGTAGTAGCATTTTCTTCTTCAACAGGATGAATCCTGGGTTCTTAAAGAGATGTAGTAAATGCTCTGCCAATATCAAGTGTTACATTTTTACGATCTCGCCATAGTTGTGATGGTTGCAGCAGATGCCTGGAATTAGGGTTCTACTTGACTCCATCCGTGCGATGAAATAGGTTATCTGAATCTAGGAAGATCCTTTCCTCCTGCCTCAGGAGTCTGAAATCCAGGAGTTGTCATAGATTAGGTTAGTCAGAATGAAATACCTTAAATACCCTGACAATTACATTGTATTGAGAATGTATATATAGGCAGTGCAGGATCAGCCATCGGCTGGGCTTGACCAAAACCACAGGCAGCAAATATCACCTGGCTCATTTTCTTGTACATAACTGCAGGAATAAATCACCAGAGGCAGACGGCGCGCTACAGCCCTTGTCCAAGCAGCAGAATTTGGTTAAATTGATTATCTGGGCACAGCAGCATTACGCCGTCTTTCATTGGCATCTTGCTCAGGTGTACACAGCGGCAGCTGTAGCTGAATTTTGCTCCGTGCAGTAATATATACATCGAAAGGGTAAGTGGGCAGATGCTTACCTGGTATAAATTGATGTGGCTTCATTAACTTCAGGGAGACCATGCTGATTTAGAGCCGCAGAGGAGCCGGCTCTGCGAAGCAGTCAAATTTATAAATGACTGCATAATCTACTAGAAAGTCAAGTCAGGCCAACCTCTGTGCTATGACATTTCCTCTGAAGCTCCCTTTAATAAGGTAATATTTTCTTCCAGTTCCATAAATGCAAATGAGCTGAACTGCACTTCACATACTTTCTCATTTAATTAGAAACTCTTCGTCTGACTATACCGCAACTGCAGGTGAAAGTGAATTATTCTAACAATTTTTCATTTTAATTATCTTGATTAGCTTTTCCTTCTTTGCGGTTTTATTATATCTCATTTCAGAAATGTCCTTTAATTTAAGACAATAAATAAACTCTTATTTAGCAAGCTGGGGAAACTGGAGGATACGATGCGAAGAAGATTCAACTCATTAAGCATTAATGTTACTAATATTCTAGCACTAATTATTCATTAAGTTGATTGTCTTCGCTGCCAAGTAGGCTTAGCTTCTCTTGTGGATCGTCACTTTTTTTTTTTTGCATATGCTACAAAAAAAGACAGAAATAGCAAAGCTTGCCAAAGTTAATGCTAAAATACTTCAGAGGGCATAATGCACTTAATGAATTTCTCACTGCTAGGTGTATTTAAGGGCTCCCATTTGGTTTCTAGCTGGAAAACTCCAGATATGTCCTTTTGCACACAGAGATGTCTATTCCTTCATAGTTTCTTTGTTTCTGACAAAAGAAGGGAGGAAAAAAGTCACCAGATATTACGTGCCATCTCTGCTCCCAACCTCCTGAAATTCCTATCATAAGGAGAATTTCTAATATATATATATATTTTTAAAAGAACTGGAGGATGTTACTGTGTCCACAAAGGATTTTGTTGCTATGTATATTACAGGGGCAACGCTGCCTCTCTCTTTTCCCAGTAAATCCATATATTTTAAATTTTCAAAGACCAGCTGCAAGAATGGGGTACGGGAAAGAAGATTAAACCTGAAGTCAGCCTGTTGATGTGATCCAGGGGGAAAGTTAAGGAATAGTTAATGGATTTCAGTCTGGGATGGATCAAGTTTTGCAAGCTTGTTGGGGTGTAGCCCGCAATAGATGAAGTGAGGAAGAGTTTTCTGAAAGATAAGCCAAAGACCAAAATCTCATGTCAGTTATCGGTAGCAAGTGATGGCACAACGGTTTCTGTGAGGACGTGCAACTGCTGGAGGGGGACGTCTGTGATAGAAGGTCTTTAAATTAAGGATTGGCAATCTTCCTAGATGATCTATCCATCTGAAATGATATGCTGCGGGTGACAAGTTCTTGGTCCGTGTTAAAACCTCATATCGGAGCCGCTATGGATGCGGTTATTGGTTTCTGCACAATTTTCTGCTGCCAGGCTTTTGAAATTGAGGTTCCTGGCCCTCACAGACAAAGGGTGAATCAGAACGGTGCTGTCACGCGGTGTTGTTTAAGATCCTATTCATGTGGTGCTGCGGATTGTGTCAGGGAAACAGCCGCAATGAGATAACAGAGACTACAACCTACTCTCTAAATCGGTTTTGCATTCTTGTTCTGTAGCACTGGATTCTTGTTGGTCTTCAGAGTTGTTCCCTGAATTACAATACAAGGTCTGGACCATCTGTGCAAAGGTTTCAAAACTCAGATCTAGCTGTGGTGGGTGTGCATAAGTGCCCCCTGTGCCATTCTAGGGACAGAGTGAGATGGTCGAGATGCAGCGGGAGAATCCGGCCCAGCCTACCTTGCAGGAATATCTCTAGAAGAGCTGTTCTTGAAGCCCAAGAGAGACTCTAGAAACTCATTTTCCTGTTGCACGCGGTTTTGCAGAATAAATTCTTTCTGGAGCTGTGAGGCAGCTGGTTCAGCTGCTTACAGTCATGAAGGAAACCATTACATTAGGAATCTAAACCAGCAGTTTATTTACTGTTAAATTTCCACTTAAACACCTTCTTTTAATTGATATTAATTTATTTAATAAGTTAAATTTCACTTAAATACCTTAAATTTTACTTAAGTACCTTAAGCTTCACTTAAGTACCTTAAGTTTCACTTAAATACCTTAAATTTCACTTAAGTACCTTAAATTTCACTTAAGTACAATATTAATGGCTTAAGTGTAGGTTTTACTGCCTTGTATACTTGATGGTCCTCAAAGACTCTTCTTTTCAAGGTTGTGTTGAACTTAGGTTGTAGGTTTTTTCAAGAAAACACCAGGATTATCATGGGTATTAGCTTTATGTGTGCGGGGAATTCTGCTCCATGGTTGCTGTGGGCTTAGCTCTGCTTTGGAGTATCTCAGCCTGACGTTAACCTTTTACTGACTGGAAAGAAAAATTTAGCTCCAGACACGAGCTTGCTTTCGGGAAGACCGTGTGTGACAGGTTGGATCCCTCCAGCTCTAAATATGAACCGCTGCCAAATGTCAGGTCCAGAACTGCTGTGCTGCAGAGCTGGCCAAGGCAGCAATTACTGGTATTTGAGCTGGTGCTGCCCATGGACCGTGGATACATTAGCTTTAGTGGAGATTACTTAGAGGCTCAGTAGCTTAAAAGCAGAAATCACTTTACTTTCATATTGGATATTATTACGGATTCAGGAGAGCTGGCCATAAAACCACTTAGCTTCCAGTAACAAAAGGCCTTCTAGCCAAGCAAGTAAAATGTTAATGAGACAGCAAGCGCTCGTTTTCGCGTCTGGAGCCTTTCCCTCCAAGGTTTTGCTGCTTCATACTGAGGTTCATTAGAGTGGAAATGGTCGGCTTGAAAATAAAAAAAAAAGAAAAGAAACACCAGCTAAATTGCTAGGGTGTAGAATTTCCTTTCAGATCATAATTATAGGTGATCAACCGAGTGTGTAATTAGTAAGTTGGGTGAAGGATATTTCCAGAACAATCAGCAGCAATTTCCTCCCTGCTGTTCCTTTTTCTGCTCTGAGGACCTTTTGTCTGCTCTGGTACGTGTGGCTTTTTTTTTTTTAAGCCCAGCAAACACAAATATCAAACCCCCTGTCGGATAAGAACGGCACAATAAATAATAATAAAAGAGAAAAACCTTCTGCAACGGGATTTTCTGTCTTCGCTGTAATAGGCCTTACTGATTTTTTCACTGTGTTTCCAGCACTTGAGCTTTGTTGAGTTGTCCAGAGGAAACGGGACAGGCTCATTTCTGGCCTCCCTTGACAAACCTGCTGGAGGAGACTCTTGCTGGAGCCTGGATTTGCAGCTGCACAGCAAAAAAAATATAAAATAATAGTGTGAGAAGCTGTCGTTGTCTTCAAATATCACAGGAATGCCCAGGCTGTTTCTTGGTGCTGTGAATAATTCATGGAATAATTCAATGAATGCGTCCAGAAGGGCTAAAAATAGCTGGGTGAACTGAGTGCTTTTGACCTTAAGAAGCAAAATCTGTCTCAAAATCAAAATAAATAAATGAAAAGCTATAGAAAAATCCTATGGAAGCAAAGATGTAAGTCTGTAAAGGTACGTTGGGTGTCGTATCCTGCAATGAAACATGGCTCATCTTTTTACTCTTTAAAAGGGACTTTCACCTATCTTTTTCACAGTTGTTTGGGTAGAAGTATGAGCGTTTCTCATCGTTAGAGTGGGTCAAGGCTTCTGGTTGTTGCTCCCTATTCCCCGCAGCTGACAGGCAGGCTCTCAGGGCATGGCTTTGCTGTGTCCCTGGCTAACTGCTCTCTCCACCACTGTTGATCCTCTGTGGATGTGCTGCACGAATGATGATTAGGAAAAGGTTGGAGACGGTATCCAGCACAAAGACCTCAGCTGCAGCTTGAGCAGGCCCTGCATGTGATAACGCGGAGCGTGAGGTCCTTAATGCTGCTCTCTGGGGTCAGGACTGTGGATGCATCCAACCTCCCCTCTGCTTCTAACAGCAACCATTGCGCTTCAACTCTAGTGATCCTTCTGCTGTCAGAAGATGTCCCGCTGCTAATGCACTGAGGGTTTTTCCTCATTCACTTTCACCAGTCGTATTTTGGAAGCCAGGAATGGGCATGTTGCTCATGGATTTACTTTTTCCTGCAGCCTGTTTTGGCATAGCGTGCCCTGTCATATGTGACAAGGATGCAAATTACTTTGGTATTGTGATAAGAATAATAATAGCAACATTTTTGTTTTAATTAAGTGTTTAGTCTTCCTATCTGGTGACTTGGCTAGTTGGTCTTTCACGGAACCTACTGTTGCTTTTGTAGTATGGGAGTATCTTCTCTTGACACTGAGAGCTGGGCCTCCTCGCTGTTTATAGGGGAGAATCTCAGCCTTAATTATCAGGTTGTTAATGATGTCCTCAAGGTACATTCCCTTAGAAATATTTTTCTTTCTAAGTATGAGCACAATTCTTGGAAATAGTATTTTGCCGTTCAAATCAATGCTGAACGGTAACTCATGGTAGAAAGTGGGGTTGAACGTGAAGACTGGATTTTGCATTTCTGTCTGGATACAGTGGTCAAATTAAGCTTTAGCACTAGCTAAATGGAAAAAAAAATATCCCGTATCTGATTCTGGAGATGTTTCAGGCTACTTACATAGGCACTTGTGTGGGTTACAGGAAAACAACTGGTACTCTCTTGCTCCTATTTGTTCCCCTCCTACCGTAGACCGAGAACACGGTGCTCAGATGAACCACTGGTTCTGAACAACCATAATGATGGGGTTCTTTCAATGCCTTGAAATAGCAAGAAAGGAAGTGGTTTGGGCACGCTGTGCCACTGGACTGTTGAGCTGGGAATGGGAACACTCTGTACTAGGAGAGCACCCTTCGTCAGGCAGAGATAGTCGCAGCTTTTCTTTTCAAATGCTTACTCAAGAAACATAAAATTCCACAGAAAAATGAATAAATAGAAAGAAATAAAATTCCACAGTTTTCCCTTACTGAAGCATTTTGGGGGCTTTTGTTGGAAACCTAGATTCAAGAAAATCTGCAAGAGTAGACTTGGCTTTCTATGTAGACACTTTATTTCAACATAAAGTTTTCAGCACGCTTTTAATCTTCTAAAGAAAACATGAATAAATGATAATTTCTGTTGGCACGGTAGCTCTTTGGCCAGGGGAAGATGTGGCAAGGAGGGAATAGATTTATTTTGGTCACCCTCTCTAATCTTCGTACTTTGACGCGAGGCTTTTTAGCGCAAGGTGATCAGACGAGTAGAGCTGCGCTTTCACCCTATGGGGCTTCCGAGGGAGAGATGTCAAATATGTTTTTAAATAAATGGCACCTTCGTTATTTATTCATAACTAGCATGCGAGCTGAAAAATAAAAACAGCTACGGCAGGTATTTCAACAAAGTTTGGGCTGGTCTCAAATGCAATTTCCCATCAGGAGAAAAATGACACCTAATAATTTTGACGGCTTCGAAGCTTTACCTGAATGATGTGTTTACTCAGTGACTGGTGTTATTTCTAGATAGGCGTGTTTTGTTTTCATGTTTTCATTTTTTCGTAACAAAAAAGATTTACATTAATAGTTAAAACCGCAAATTTGGGACAGGGCTGACTCAGCAACGTAAATTATATATGTAGCAGCTCCTTTATGCAACGTGGACTCACGGGTTGTGTTTTCCTCTTCTGAGCCCCAGTCCCTCTGCCAGGTTGCATCAAAATTTCTTCTTTTCCAAGGAGTATGTGTTTTACCTGTTTCCCTCAAGCTAGAACTTGAGCACCTGACAGTGACAGGGGTTGGCTGCTCTTGTGACTGCTTTCTGGAGCTCACAGGGAAAATGTTCGTCTTGCTGAAACTGAGACCTGGACCGTGTCACTTAAGGTTCTCCTGAGCATCAGGGTTGGGGGGCTAACATGATCTCATGGGAAAGATTTTTAGAGGGACCTGCCACTTAGATTTAGTCTCTTTGGGTCGTAAATTGCCACGTGGAGACTCAAGCCACATAAATCCTCTGCCTGAGTAGGAAATATTTCGTTATCCTGTCAGGGCTCAGAGGTGAAGCTCTTGGATGGAGTCCCTGTGGACGAGGCATTATGGCATTAGCGCCAGGGACTCTGGAGATGCAAGTTTTGCTTCTGCTATTGTCCTGGGCTTGCTTTGTGGCCTTGGACAAGGCACATCATCTCCACAGCCATGAGATCCTATATGTACTTAAGATAAGACTTCCCTCTCAAATACAGCGTGTCCAATACCCCCATTTTCACACACTGAACTTTCTAGGTAGACTCTGGCTTGTCTTTGCACGGTGGACTCAGTTATACATACTCATCTCCTGCACTCGCAGGGTTGTGTTTTCCTGGCCTCTGGCACATCTTAGAGATGACAGCCTGATCTGCAGTGCAGCAGGCAGTGATGCTGGTGTTGAAGAGCCTCCAAACAGCGGGGCTGCAGGAAATCTACTGCCTGACTTTTTTGCCCTTCCTCTGCCTTTGCATCGACACCAGACACAACTTCTAGCACGTGACCTGGTGCTGCTTTTGTGTCGAGGCCGGGACATTTAACACTTGAGGTTTCTTTAGGGTGGGCCATGTGTCAAATTATAGCATGAATGACCAAGTCTTATCTTCTTCTTTTTAAGCCCTAAATCACAGACTGGTAGGGGTTGGAAGGGACCTCTGCACATCACCTAGTCCAACCCTTCTGCTAAAGCAGCCTATGTGTCCCACAGTGGAAAGACTGCTACTCCAGCAGAACTCAAAGTTAGAAGGCTGGTTTATTTTTTTATTTTATTTTTTAAAGGCTCTTCTAGTTCTGCATTTCAACATGGAAGAAAAAAAAAATCTTCATCGTTTCACAAAGGAGAGGTGGTGTCTGCTTAACTGCCTGAAGCCACCATTAGTCCTCTTGCCTGTTTTGCTTCAGGTAAAGTAGCATACAGAAAATGTGTTGCTCCCTAGAAAGAAAATTGCAGCCTCTTGCTGAGAGGAGAGATGAGAACCTCTGGAGTGCCCCACTGGGCTTGCAACTGTCCGCAGCTGTGGACAGAATGGAGGGTTGACGCCATCTATTGCTGGGAAGGGAAAAGCCATCATCTGCAGCACACCTAATAATGTTCTTTCTCTGTCCTTTCTTTATTTTCATTCCCCTCCCTCTGTTTTAATTTTTACCTTGCCGTGCAGTGGCTGGCTGCAGCTTCCCACCTAACAGATGGCTGGTTTCAGCTGGCCACCCAAGGGTCTCTGTCACCATGTAAATTCTAGTCACAAGTGGTCAGGCAGGGCAAGGCTGCTTGGCTCTGCTGTCCTCGCCAAAGTATGGGGCAGCAAATCGGCCATGCAAAGCTTTGTGCATTTTCTTTCAGAGTTCCAGATGTCTGAGGGACATGTCCTTTGACTTGATGGTACCTAAAGGGCAGCGTCGCCACCTGCTCTGTGAAATGCAGGTTGACCCAGGAAGTTCTGCTTTGCAGAGACTACCCTTTATGCAACGTCCAGTGTAATAATGACCTTTTACATTCGTCTCTCAGTGAATGTTTTGCAGTAGTTATTTGTTGTAGTTGGTTGCGATTATTCTTTTCTCCCCTCCCAGTATCTTTATTTGCAGGAAGCCCTTTTGCGGCTTCAAGTCCTGAAGCCTCATCGGCTCCTGCTTTTATTCCGAACACAAAGCCTCGCATTTCATCAGCATTAACTGATCCTAATGCAACCCAGACAATGAAATGATGGCTGTTGGGGCTATTAGGAAAAGCCTCCCTGGGCTGATAGATGCAGAATTTATAGAGTCTGTCTTTAACCTTTTGGAAAATGGAGAAATGTCTCATTATCTAAAATGATAGCCTTGTACACCGGAGACTTTAGCTGTTTGAACTACTTAACCAGCTCTGCTTCTAAAATTTATCTTATATATTTATTTAAAAAAAAAACAAAACCACAACCAACCCTGAAACTGCAAGAATCGTTATTCCTGTAGGTGAGAATATTTTCAGCACGCTTATGGGAGAGGGCTATACCTGTGTGTATTCCGGGCTGTCATTCAAAGTGAGCTGCTCTCTTGCTGCATTGCACACACCTCATCTTCATAGCAGCCTCTTTGAAAAGCTCACCTGCAGAATAATAACCTTGAGATATTGGAGCTTTCACCTAGTGGAATCCGAGGATCTATCTTCTAGAGGAAGAGGCGTGAATAATCGACAGGGGTGTTATATGAGCTTGTTGCAGGATTGATCTAAGGGGCACGTTGGCACTTGGAGGGAGCTCTGTGGATTGTCTGTTTGGTGCTGTGTGTGCTCTGAAGCAGCAGCGGTCACAGAGATTGGGTCCCTAGGCTGCTTGGCCAGTTTTTGGGCAGAGAAAGTGCCAACAGATGATTACATCAAAGCCACCAAATGATTTACCCAAAATCTCACCGGGAGCACACGAGCTAGGAATTACAGCTCGCGCTGCCGAACCTTAGGTCAGCGTCTCGAACAAAGCTCATCTCTGGGAGCAGCAAAATGCATTGCAGCGTGATGAGCATGGGTGAGGTGGTGTGAGCCCTCGGGACCACACTGCAAGTCCAACACACTCTGGAGACACTAGAGGAAAGCTAGTTTGACCTCAAGTGCTATGATATCAGCAAGGTGCTGAGCTTGACTTGCATCTATTCTGCCTCGGTGTAGGTCGCACCATGCAGGACATAGAGTGGCAATGCAGCTCTAGGCACTGCTCTGGGAAAACATGCTAATAAGGAGCAAAACTCCAGCCCTTTTTCTTTCCCACCTCTCCAGATTTATCCCTGACTGGCCTTTGCTCTGGCCTTGCTTTCTTCAGAAGGGAACATCAACATGGTATGAAAACTCAGTGCCTCAGCTGAAAAGTGTCCGGAAGAACCATACTGCTATTGTAAACAGGCTTAATTTTATCTATACATTTGCTTTACATGCTGCGGTGGTTTTTGCTTCGAGGGAATTCTCATACGACTCTTTGTTTTATTGTAGCACTTGGTCTGAGGAAGATGCCAGGAACTGCAAGAACATTTTCCTTCTCCTTTAAAACCCACTCTAAAGCCAGCCCTTGGAACTGATTTGCTCCCAGACACCTTGGGCAGTGGTGTTTGGATTGAGACCAGCTCCCAGCATGAAGCCATCCTGCTTGTCCTGTAGCATCTGAAGTGACACAGGAGAAAGTAGGCAAGGTCCCTCCTTCATATTCCTATAAGAACAGGTAATTCCTCATAAATTGCTGTTGTGCTGCCTTGATTTCCTTGCTGAAGAGGCTGATACTTCAAGTGAAAAGCAGGTGAGGAGTGCTGTTCCTTTCTGCTGAAGAACACCATCAACTACCTGAAGGGAAGTTGTAGACAGGAGGGGGATGGGCTCTTCTCTCAGGCAATTTGTGCCAGGACAAGAGGGCACAGCCTGAAGCTGCACCAGGGGAGGTTTAGGTTGGATATTTGGAGGCACTTCCCCACAGAAAGGGTTGTTAAATACTGGAATGGGCTGCCCAGGGAGGGGGTGGAGTCACCGTCCCTGGAGGGGTTCAAAAAAAGACTAGATACCACACTTAGTGGCAGGGTTTAGCTGAGTGGTGGTGGTAGGTCCTAGGCTGGACTCGATGATCTGAGAGGTCTTTTCCAGCCTTCAACATTCTGTGATTTTGTGATTCTGTGAACCAGTACAGCGGTTTGACGAGTGGATAGTCCAAACCACTGGGGTTTGATGCATTTTCGGAAGGCACCTATTTGTCAAATGCTGCCTCTTCCAACCTCATGCTGTCTGCTGGGCATTTAAAAGGAGATGATAGTGTTCTTTACCTTCCCAGGATACGTAATAAACAACATAACTATTGTCAGTGTCAAAGTCTGAACACGCCATGTGACAGAGCAGAATTACAAACCTCCCAGCTCTGCGGAGCTGAATTTTTATCACACTAACTCCTCCGATGTGAAATAATAGACTGGCAACTGCACTGAGCTCCAGCTGTTGAAACAAGCAGGTACAGAACAGGCTCATGTTTGCATCCAAAGTATACACCAGCCCATGCTACGTATGGAACTTGAGTTATGAGCAAGATTTCAGCCCGTAGTTCTCTCAGGAGCAGTTGGGAAGTCTGGCTCTTGTCCAGCGAGCAGATATGCTTCCTCGAGGGGATGATCTCCCAGCAGGGTGGTACTTGGTTTCCAGCACACGAGTAAGTAGCTAACCACTTGCTCCTCTTGAAAGATTTAAGGTGCTCGGCGTAAGTTATCTTGCCTTTGCCAGCAGGCTGATGGAGCAGTATAAAATGCCTGGCGTGCCGCTATCTCTGTTGCAATTTATGGACTAATAAATTAAGTCTTCAGGATCCTTCTTCTTTCTGCGAGTCTCTGTGTCACTCACATTTCTCCCATTCGTAAGTCAGATAACTTCTATTTGAATGCTGTGTGATGGAAGTTATTCTGGTATAGGTTAAATACCGATACTAAGGCATCCAGGGAGGCTAGAAAAGGCAAGTGCTGAAGGCAGTTGGCTCTAGTGGCCATGGAGTTGTTGGGTAGAAGGTTGGTTGGAATTGATGATCTTAGAGGCCCTTTCCAACATTAATGATTCTATGATTCTGTAAGTGGTGAAGGGCGTAATTCTTGGTTATTACCTAATCAATATTGAAGTACAGATATTTTACAGGCACCAGTGAGTGCAGAGGTTGTACTGAATGGGAACAGGAGTCACAATTCCATGCAAGACCCTGCATTACCAAGCAGGAAGAATCTCGTGGCTTCACAGCACAGATGGGAACGTGAGAACGCTGGAGTTTCCCTTCTCCCTTTGCATTTGCAGTACAGCCTTAAAGACCAAATGACTGCCAAACTGCCCTGATCAGGTGCAAGGCTGAGGCTTTAAAACATCTTGATGGGTTTGGTGGACCTTCTTTCTGCAAAAGCTTCGTCCTTTCAAAGATATATCTTCCATACAGGTTTTTTTTTCAGTTTGTGTTAGGACGTTCAGCAGCGGAAGAATTAGACTATTGCACCCTTGCTTCCTAACTCCTATGACTTGGCTGCAAGGGAAAAATTTCCCATAAAATTCACACCAAACTCCTATAAACTTCATCTAAGTATTTGCTGGGATAACTGTGTCACCAGAGAGACCAGCAAAGCACCCAGGATGAGCCATGTTATGGAGTAAAAACTTCAAAACACCCTTTAAAATGCTGAGCAAAGCCCTGCAGCACAGGACGCAGGGCAGATTTATGCTCCAACCATGTGAGAGTTTTTTAGGGGGAGCCTAGAACATCCCGCACCATCATTTCGGATCATGGTTTGACAAATAGGAACGTCTTTCCCTCAGCACCTACTTGAATATTTTTCTCTAACGCTTCATCCCAGCAGGATAAAAGGGGCATTTAAATGTGTGCATAAGAGGATTTAATTTTGTAGACATAAGCTGGAATTTTATTTTCTCTTTGCAGAGGCTCTAAAGCAGCAGCTGTGGAATGGGCCTCTTTATTATATATATTTCTTTTAAATGAGGATTTTGAGGCATTCTGTGTGCAGAACAGGAGATGGAGCTATTTCCTAGCTGGAAACCTACTTTTGCAGTTAAGCACTAGCAATAGTTGCATGCTGTCCTTGATCCAGTTCTTGTGTTATCCCGATTGCAGTCCCCCTCTAATCCCTCTC
>WEIS01059043.1:0-15464 GCA_013389965.1 Todus mexicanus
TAAATAAATAAATACAATAAATAAAATTAAGAAAATGATATAAAATACCTCCACGGAAAGGCTCCACATATGAAAGTTGGATGTCAGTGGCTCAGTGGCAAAGGCGTGTAATACATCATCAGGCAAATTCTTGAATAATCTGCTGTCTTTTGCAGCTATAAGAAAGAAAAATGAAAAAAAGGATTATTTCCCATTATCCAAGCTGCGAACTGATAGACTAATACTGAACAGGAGACAATGTAATAAAGCACTGCATTAAAGTCAACATTTTTCTGCAGTGTAACTTGATTTTAGAATATGCTGCAAGGAAAATGTGTGAAATAACAACAACAGGTTCCTGATATGCCATTACCACTGTCCTCCAGCCTAGATCCAGTTTTGGACCTGTGAGTTTTGTTCAGCTTGGTAACAAAAAGAGACCTAAACCCCCATTATTTTTGTAGGTCCAAATCACCAAATGACTCAGAGCCACAACTGTGGGGTTTGCTGCTGTTGGTTTCTCTGCTCTAGAAGTTACGGAGTTGCACTGGCTTTATACAAACTGGCAACTTAGTAAGAATTTAACAAGATAATCATCACCAGGAACATCCCAAACATCACGAATAAAACTCTCAGCAAAACTCAAGCATGAGACATAACAGATTCTTCACCTGAGGTAAAGTTCAGAGGGAGCGCGAAACCATTTGTGTTGGTATTAACAAGTAAAACTTCGCCGCTTGTGAGATACGTAAGCTCTTCGTGTCCGAGACATGTCCCCCATACCGGGAAATAATCTCCTTTATCGTTGGCCTTCAAAAAGAAAAAGCAATAACATCAGGAAAAAGTACTGGAAGAAGAATAAAGAGAACTTCCTAGTCGTTTTGCTTTCTTTTGTGTAGGTGAGAAGTAAAATGACTACAGAGGTACGAATTGCTACCAGAGGTATTGCAATGGCTCGATTAAAATTGAAATAAACACAGACTCCTTTAGTTTTTATCCTAAAATATGAAGGATAGGGGATATAAAACGTGCAACTAGAGCAGGTTGCTCAGAGAAGAGAAAAGGAGCCTTCATATGTTTTACAAGGAAGTATGTGTTGGGTTTTTTTTTTAATTACTATTGTAGCTTACCTTGCATTAGTCAAACTACCAACATTTTACAGCGCTGACTTCCTCAAAGATGAGAATCAAAACACACGGTTCTTTATGGTGAAGTGAAACATATTTTCTGCCCTTCACTCACCTGAAGTAAACACGCAACCTAATACTCGCCCCAATCATAAAATTCTGACATATTCAGTTAATCATGGTAAGATGTCCACAGGATTTCCTAAAAGCACTATGAAGTGCAAGAAAGCCTTGCCCCAAGACTGAACAGCAAGCCACAAGCTGCACTTGTCACAGGGAGAACTTGGAGAGACACAAACGAGATTCAATCTCCTCATGTCAAAGCGACAGAGTCTTTGCAAGATGCAGGTTTAAGGAGACAGACGAACAATCACCATGAATGAAGACAGACAAAAGAAGAAGAATGTTGGTGCTGTGGGGAATGAAGAGGAGGAAGGAGGAAAAAAGGGAGAAAATTCACATTTTTGTTGAATTTAAATTGGAGAAGATCCTTAACAAATTGTAGAGATTGGATCTAAAGCTCAGTTAATCTCCATGATGCAAATTTTACTCCAAAATGTGTTACTATTTCAAAAAAAAGCCACCTCTTATGCTCTAAGAGAATTAAATCTTCAAGATTTCAAAGCTTCTCTGATGTTCTTTGGAAGAGCTTTTGCAGAAACTCCACCTTTTCTTAGTAATGCTAATGATCTTATAAATATTTTGAAATACTAACTACAACCTTTCTTGTGTGTGTGTGTGTTATAAATCAAGCTAGCGTTTACTTAAGAATTCTGCTGTATTTACAGTTTCCAATGCAAAGAAATGGGTAAATGGTTTAACGTGCTAACGGAGATCTCTCAGCTGCACCTACAAAGATATATTTAAATTTACTTATAGATAAGCAAGACCAAAGGTGTTTCACTGCCTGTAACATATATTCGAAGGGAGGCCTTGATGTTATATAACTGTAAATTGATTTACTTGAGAGAAGAACTCAGGAGTTTGAGACGGTGACACAACATGTAACAGCAAAGGGTGTCAAAGTCTGAATCTTAAGCTTTTATATGTGGTAGGGGGGTTTTATGCAGAAGCCAGTAATGGGCTAATTATTACGGGGCTTACAGTTAACACTCTGGATGCCGATGCAGGAGGATGGAATTAGGAGCCTCCCTGTCGTCATTTTGATCTCTGAACAATGACAGTAACAAGAACAGACTGTTCCTCTGTAATTACCTCTAATGCCTTGTGGTAAAATATCTTAGCAACCCTGGAATATTCTGAAGTCTTAAGATCCACACCACCTCCTGGAAAAAGTACCCTGAAAGGCAACATCCAAGAATCTGATTAGCGACGGCGATCAAACTAAAACCTGAGCAATGTACACAGAGAAAGGTCCGACAGTGGTTTTAAGGGTAGGATTCAGGTCTAGGTTAAGACACGTTTCAAAGATCTATAGAAAGCTTCCATTGTGGGCAGTTGGGATCTAGACCCAAAAGTCAGTGGAGACTCAAATTGGTTTTCTACTCTAGCTGGTCAGTAGGCTCCGCTGGCTGAACTGACAAGGACTCTGTTCATTAGGTGAGTTCAGACAGCTCACGTTTAGGTGATCCACAAAGAACGGTGACTTGCACAAGGTAGTGAGCGAGCCTAGCGCAATGTAAGGAAAAGGCAACGGAAAATACACAAAACATACAGATTTCAGTGGGTATACATAAGGTTTGCGTGCCATGACTCTGTCAAACCCTGTCCTGACTCTCAGCTAGTTCTCCTCCCTACCGCTAAAAAATCCTGGCCTCAATCTTAACTCATACTGCTCAATTTCAGTAAAGAAGAATTGCGGCCCTGACAGAATGACCTTCTTAGTGCTGACCACACAGATCAAAAAGTTCCTATTAAAAAGGAAAAAAAAAAAAAGAATGTTTGGCTGTACCCTTTGGTCACCCAGGATCTCACACAGCTGAAGGTGGCAAAGGAATCTCAGCGACAATCTCAAAGAAATAGTGCACAATGGTTTTCCACCACAAAAAAAATTTAAAATAAAACAAAAATCAGTGGCAATTCTCTGTGTAACTCCCCAAACCCAAACACCACAGAAGAAAAAGCTTCAGTACAGTCTAGCAGAGACTTCACACGTACATGTGATGACGTGGAAAGTAACCAAGTGCCATCAAAGACTAACATGAAATAAGGGGAGTCTTTTCTGGCTGGAACTGGAATGGTACCCACAGAACTGACTGATTTCTACCAGAAAAGAACCTGGAGCTACACTCTTAAGGCATCAAAGATCAATATATCTCTTTATTAAGCTTCCGCAGAAAGGAAAGTCCTGTTCTCCAGAGATCTCATTTGTGATTTACACACCACTGTACTATGGAAGCCACTGGCTGACAGTGGAGGGTAACAAGAGGAAACACAAACCATCCTTACCCACCTACACAGAATAAACCCAACTGCCAGCCACAGGGGGATTAAGGAACTGGATCTACCTGCCCAACACCCTCTTCTGCATTGAGGTGGGTAGTGAGGTGAAAGCCCACTGGTGAAAGCCCTTCTGGCAACCACAGAGAGGCTGGTGGCTGTGGAAAGGGATGAAATGACTCAATTTTTTTCTCCGACTTGCCGATACCACAAGAATGTAAAGACCCATGTCTCCACGTAGAGGACATGCCGTGGAGCATGTCCATCTCTCCTCAGACAGTCTAAATCTGCAAGCTCTATACATGTCAATTAACATTCTAGTCTACACATAAGCTGCACAAAAATATTGATGGGTTCAGATGCCCATCTCATGAGTACAAGAAGTCTAGTCACACACTACAGGCTCACATATAATTGGGCCTGGGAAGTGTAAGCATCAGCTGCTTTAACTCTTCTAAAAAGCACTTGTAGCACAGGGCAACCGGAAAAGGTTTTGCCTTTGCTTAGACCACCATTAAAGTGTGTTAAATTTGACCACATCATCCCACCTTTAATATGTGGGAAGAACACAGGGGTGGAGAGTTGCCCTGGGTCGGCTGAGAAGTTCGAAAGCTTGTCTAACAAAGACATGAGCCACAGAACCACAACAGGCAAGATGGGCTGTTCAAGCAGCCAGAAAATACTCCAAAAGAAAAGGCTACAAGATACTGGAAATCAAAAAATTTAATGATAGAGTAGATACGGAGGGGACTGGAAGAGGGAAGAAAAGGTAGCAACAGGGCTGCCGTTGTCATTTCATCCTCTGAAACAATGCTGCTCTCTGCCTTAGAATACATTTACACTTCTGCAGCGCTCAGCACCACCTCTCAAAACAGTTTTCTTGAGAATTGGGCAGAGCTCAAGCCCGGAACAATCGCGTCTTTCAACAGGAAAAATCAGTGCTCCAAACTTACCCGTTAATAGAGTGGAATATTTTATCATACTCTTCATCCGTCAGATTTAATCTGAAAGAAATCCCAAGAAAATCATTAGGGAACACACATGCAATATATGTATTTAGCTGCAAATATAATAAATAATAAATAAATCTAACGTTTAGGTGAATGGCACGGTTATTATTTCCTGCAGACCGGCAACTCCGGTTTCCGATTGATTCCCAGAAGGGCAGAGCTGCCAACAGTGGGTCACACCCATTCCTCGGCAAAGATATAGTCAAAAGGTGGAAAGATCAGGAGGACCTCAGCATGGGCAAACCCAGACGGCAGTTGCACTCATGCACGATTGAGCATTTTTACAGTTTAAAACCCAACATTTTCTCACAAAAAAAGGTTATTATCGTAAGAAGAAATGCTAAAAATGACATGTTCCAGTCTGGTTCTATACTGATTTCTAAAGCAGCCAGCAAATTGTGGCGTCTTTGAAGAGCTCTGGACACTCAGAAAAACAGCACAACTGCTCTAAGATGACACCCTTACAATAATCAATCACTTGTTTAAGGGTATAGGATTCTTGTTAAGGGTACAAAACTCTACCTTATCGGCACAACTCGGGCACCGGCAGATTCCAAAAACTTCACGTACGAAGCCGCGATGTAAGAACTTCCGAACGCGTGGAACTTTTCGAAGTGGCATTCCTGTGACAGTATCCCTGAAGGGTGCGAGAAGAAAACCAGCACTGTACAAACAGCAAAGGCTACATGCATGGGAAAGAAAAATTAGAACTCTGGTTTGTTCTAGAATCATCGAATGGTCAGGGTTGGAAGGGACCGAACTCTGGTTTGTTCTAGAATCATAGAATGGTCAGGGTTGGAAGGGACCTGAAAGATCATCCAGTTCCAACCCCGCTGCCATGGGCAGGGACACCTCCCACTGGAGCAGGTTGCTCAGAGCCCCATCCAGCCTGGCCTTAAAGGCTTCCAGGGATGGGGCTTCTACCACCTCCCTGGGCAACCTGTGCTAGTCTCACCATCCTCATAGTGAAGAACTTCTTGCTAACATCCAGTCTAAATCTCCTCAGCTCCAGTTTTGCTCCAGTCACCCTACTCCTACCACTACCCGACATCCTGAGAAGTCCCTCCTCAGCTTTCTTGTCGGCCCCCTTCAGGTACTGGAAGGCCCCAATAAGGTCTCCTCGGAGCCTTCTCTTCTCCAGACCGAATGACCCCAACTCTCAGTCTGTGTTCACAGGAGAGGTGCTCGGACCCTCGCATCATCCTGATGGCCCTTTTATAGGCACGTTCCAGCAGGTCCAGATCTTTCATGTAACAGGGGCTCCAGAACTGGACGCAGTGCTCCAGGTGGGGCCTCACAAGAGCAGAATAGAGAATCACCTCCCATGACTTACTGGTGACGCTCCTCTTGATGCATCCTGGGGTACATTTGGCTTTCTGGGCTGCAGGTGCACACTGATGGCTCATGTTGAGATTCTGATTGACCAGGAGTAACTTTCATTGCCTGAATCACAAACCTGGAGCTACTGGGGCAATGTGCCAAAGAAACGCAAGTTACCTGGCTAAGACTTAACTAGCCAGTGCTAGAATTTTTATTATGTTACAGTAGCTTTAAGGGGTTTAAATCACAGAAACATTTAGGTTGGAAAAGACCGATACAATCATCAAGTCCAACCTTTAAGCCTACTTCTTACCACCTCTAAAATACATCTCTGAGCACCTCAACTATACCACTTTTAAACACATCAAGGGACAGTGACTCCAGCACCTCCCTGGGTGGAGGTTCCCCAGGGAGGGGATGCGAAGCGAAGCAAAACCCGGTTGCCAGAAAGGGTTTTAACCCTCAAACTCCTTCACCCACCCCAGGCCCCAGGATCCTTGCGGCTCCCTAGCCCCCGGCGCCTCTCGGAGCTTACCCCGAGCCTAAAGCCACCCCGGGACTAACCGGGGAGCCCCGGGAGCCCCCCCCCCCCAATTCCCTGTGCCCTTACCAATGATGGGTCTCTCGTTGCCCCTCGCTCGGCGACCGCGCTGCACCGAGCAGGCGGCGCTGCCCAGCAGGAGAAGGACGGCGGCGGCTGGGAGGGGAGGGAGCCCCGGGAGATTCCGCATGGCCACGGTGCTCGCTGCCCCACAGGACCGGCTCGGTTCAGCCCGGCTTATAGCCAAGCCAGGCTCGGCTGGGCTGGGCTCGGTCCCGGTCCCCTCCGGCTGCGTCACTGCGCGAAGCGCGCCGGGAAACCCCGGCCTGGGCCTGGCTTAAGGAGGCGGTGCCTACGCCCGGGGGTGGGAGTTTGAAACTTCCAGGTTGAATAAACAGGTGTGAAAATAATGTAATAAGGCCGGGAGGCTGCTAAAACTAAAAGCATAAAATCACCTCTGCCCAGAGATGGGAGTTCAAAACTTCCAGGCTGAAGAGAGAAAAAAAAGCTGGTCTGAAAACAGGGTTATAAAACCGGAGGCCCCTAAGATTAAAGTATAAAATCACCTCGAAGGTTCAAATAACCAGAAAAGAGACACAGGAATTTAGAGGTGTACCTAAAAAAAATTGGTAAAATTCTGTCAGCAGTTATAGGTAGTGCCTCGTTCTAGCTTCTTGACATCTAACTAGAGGCAATACTGGATAAAAATCAAATTATGAGGTGGCCCCGATGTAATCTATGAGGATTTTAGTATGAAAAGCTGCACCTCTAGCAGAAGGACTTAAATGTGAATGTAGGACCACCTCAGTATGAGTTACTTAATAGTGCAAGGAATTAGGGTATAATAGAATGAATTAGGGGATAATAAAATGAATTAGGGGATAATACAATGGATTAGGGAATAACAGAATTAATTAGGGAATAATACAATGAATTAGATAATAGATGGAGCTATAATAAGATTTATGTGCTGTAAAATCATGTAACTGATAACATAGTTTCCTTATTTCAACTGTCTATAAACTGCTGTTTGAGCAGTTAAATATATATCATTTAAATATAGATGTATCAGTTAAATATATATCTATATATAAGTATACATAATATAGATACATCAGTTAAATATAGATACATTAGTTAATTATAGATATATTTAACTCATATAGCCGTTTATCAGTTATATAGCTGTATATCAGTTAGATATATCTGCTATAAATATACAAATACAAATATAAATACAGCAGATAAATCACCGAACCATAATAAAGCAAATATCCCGACTCAGTGTGTGGATAAACTTTACTTGTCATGACAGGGAAAGAACCCTTTTGGCTTTTTTGGGACTACACCTTCTCAGTGCTCTGGGAATAACGCTTGTATCCCTAAAAAAAAAAAAAAAAAAAGGAGATAGACGAGGCTAGTTCAAGTAGGAAAGATTTATTAAGACAATGCTGTTCATGAGTAAAAAAAAAATAATTAAAATGTTGTGCATTACATTGTGCTTTTAGTCAGTAGTAAATTATATTTGTATTGTCATTTCACAGTGAGTTTTAGAGGCACTCTGGATACTCTTGAAGAATAATGCACGTAGAGATTTGTCCTTTTTTGTAGTCTCTGCAGCCCAAAGCTGCCAAAACCTCACCCCTCATACCAACACCTCCACCATTCATTATGCAAGTAACCTAATTATCTCACGTCATTATTAGCAGCAACTGCAATTGTCGCTTACATACAGTTCCTACCTTTTGCAGAACATGTAAACATTAAAAAATAATTGACAGTTTGTGAAAAAATAACTGTGCTCAGTGCTCTAACTGTTCTTAGGCGCCCACATTACCATTTAAAAATATTTACCATTTAAAAATATTTCTGGAGATATTTAGAACTTGATATTCATAGAGCTGGTGTTGTCCACATAAAGATTCTAAAAAAAAAAGCTACATTTTTGGTCCATGTGCATATATTATGCAATCAAATGAAGTCTCCGCTACGTAAACCAGCAATGATTAGAGATTGCTTTCATTGGAAAACTCTGAATTTTGCTGTTTTCTGAAACATGGTTCATTCCTTTATGCGGTTTATTCAAGGATTAAACCGAAAAAGGTGTAAAATTAAGACAACAGCTTCAGTTCTCCAGTTGGTAAGTGGTTTGGAACTTGAGTTACACACTTGAAGAACTGCCAGATGCCCGAGTACTACACTTATTTTCTTATAAAGAATTAGTGCTTCACTCAACTCCTCCATTTAAGGAGTCTTTCTATCACAGAATAGTTTGGTAGATTCCACAAAACTGCGGTCAATGCAATCCCCAGCATCCTGCAGACATACTGGTTTCCCGTACAATTATTGCCAGTTTACACAAAAGATTTCACATTAAACTTATTCCCACTTTCAGTGTTCACGAGTTGGTAACAACACAGCAATAAGGTCACTCCTGGGCAACCAGAGAGATGCTCTGAAGATAATCTGCAGAGGCCATGATAAAGTCAGTCCATTCCTTGGCCAGCTCTTCAACAGAGGCTTCCTCCCCGCCGTACTCCTGTGGGAGAATGCTCACCGGGAAATGTTCACTCAGGCTCTGCATGTAGTTATTTCCGTGTAAATACACCTGAAATAAAACACACGGAAAGCATTGAATTGGATACAGATGACTACTGAGTAAGAACAGGCAGGAAAGAAATGCAGCACAGGAGCTGAAGCCACCAGTGTGGTTTGACTGAAGTGTACTGGTTCCTAACGAACTCCTTACGGGAATCAGAGAATCGAGTCATTTTAGTTGAAAGAGACATTGAAGAGCATCGAGTCCAAGCGCTGCCCCAGCACTGCCAAGGCACCGCTACCCCATGTCCCTCAGCACCACATCTCCACAGCTTGGAAACCCCTCCAGGGATCACGGGGACTCCACCCCTGCCCTGGGCAGCCTGGGCCAGGCCTGGGGAACCCTGGACAGTGGGAAAGAAATTGTTCCTCAGCTCCAATCTAAACCTCCCCTGGTGCAACTTGAGACCAGTTCCTCTTGTCCTGTTGCTTGTTCCTTGGGAGAAGAGCCCGACCCTGCCTGGCTCCAACTTCCTGTCAGGGACTTGTGGAGAGCCAGAAGGTCTCCCCTGAGCCTCTTTTGCTCCAGGCTCAACAAGCCCAGGTCCCTGCAAATGCTTTATGATTAGATTCTGGAGGCATGTGCACTAACACACACAAAAGATTTCTCATTTCTGCTCTTCCCTTAGGCCCTGGTATCCCTGGGCACTGAAGTGCTACAGATTGTGATGTAAGGGTTTGTGGCAGAAAAGAAATATTTGTGTGCACTCACCCGTTCCTTTATTTTTTCAGTGAGAAAAGGCTTAATTAGAGCGAAGACTGGGTGGAAGAATAAAGGCTCGTTAATCAAGTGGATACCTCGAACTTTTAGAGGGAAGGAATCCTGTCAAAAAACCATGAAAAACAGCATAAGAAAAATAAAATATTATGGGAAAAGTTCTATTGTTGAGTCTATGAAAACTATCTCGTCTGAAGGTTAGAATCGTCCTCCTGCTCTTGCAAATTCCTGCGGTTTGGAGCGTTCTTAATTTACACTTGGAAAAAATTGCATCTTCCTCCTCCCAAAAGAAATCAGGCTGGCTATTAAACAAAATCCGTGTGTTGTAACAAGTTCTTATAAAACGTGAGAAGTTAAAGGGCATTTCCTGCTGTACAACAACACACTTTAAGTCAAACCAAGCATAATTGATGATTTTTAATGGATTTAAGATTTTGTTCTTTAAAAGCTGCACAGACTCTGAAACGGTCTAAGGAAGGAAAATTTACTAACAGATGAAAAATGGGGTTAGAGCAAGGAAGCAGCAGAAAGCGGCACGTCAGGCTTACTGTGAGAACAGCAGCAATTTTCTTGGCCACAGCTGGGCTGATTTGAAAAGCATGAGCAAATCGCCACCCTTGAAGATCAAAGATAGCCTTGACTCCATTCCGCTGAGTGTCGATCTCCTTGACGATGAGTTCAGATGTGATGAGACTGACACGGAACACATCATACGCTGTGAAAAACCTGGGATCCCATTGTCCTGGAGAGTAAACAGATTATGCTGCGTTACCACAAGAACACCACGCATGCCGCTCCTTTTGCTTGCTGTTGCTTCTAAGGTGCTTCTCAGGAACATGAAGTAACCACCAGTATCAAAGTTTATCCTGCGATAAACCCATTTGCCAGCACAGACATTATTTTGTGTGCCTGCTCTGGCACTTGTCTTTCTCACTCTTTTTGTAGATGGTACCACCTAATGGTAGGTGGTTGTAGATGCCACCCAACATAGAATGTTCCACCTATGGCCACAGTCTCCATCCAGTATGAGGTTTTAAAACAGCGTAATTCAGTAACAGTCACACTGTCAGAAACCATAAAACCGTCAATCCAATCAATTCATATAATTTTTGTTCAGGACAATAATTCTGCCAAGATTTAGTGAATCTCACTTGATTTTCTGAGGCCTGGACAAAGAATTGCACAGGATGAACGTTCACCTAAGACGGTGAGAGTGCAACTTTCTATTAGACCAGCTGATAATAAAACAATTCTTTGAAAATCGGCCAAAAGAATGTTGCTGTCCAAAATGAGCGCTAAGAAATATGGTAACACGTGAATCATTTAACCCCATCTTTTTTTAAAAGACTTTTCGGAGTACACCAAGCAAAGAAAGGGCCTTCAGAGTGTGGTTAGATAGGAACCAGTACCACAGTCTTAGGACACAGTTTTGAAAATTTGCAGGGAAACAAGTAATTGTTGGGATGCTCAGACCCAAACAAATGCCTATTTTTACAAGTTTTAGGTTTTTAACTTTAAATCTTCTTTTGATGCAGACAAGAATTCTAGAAGTCAAACGATGTGACTGTTACAGCTCAATAAACTCACCTTTAGATTAATATAAAACTATTTCTGGCAGGCAACATAAGTATGTTACCTTTCTAGTTAACACCCCACAACAAAAAACCCACAAGACAAATGGGAAAAAACCAAAACCAAACAAAGAACCACAAAGTAATCAAAATCAAACCATCAGTGCCAGAGCCAGGTGTGAAAACATGTCCAAGCAATTTTGTCACTCACCAATTCTATATATTAGAACTTTGCTTCCATGTGGGTCCCTTGATCTCAGGACTCCATGATAACCAGCTCGCAAAAGACCAAGAACAGAAGATGGCTGTAAATCTGCGCTTATTTCTGGACATTCAATTCTCCACTTCTGGTAATTCTTCAATAACTTGGGGGAAAAAACCAAAAAAAAAAAAAAAGAAAGAAAAGCAGATGTCAAATAAGCATCTTGTGCTGTCCAAAGAGCATTGTTAAAAATATATTTTCAATGCGTGTTCACAATCAGGTTTAATTCATTAAATTAGGTATTTCATCGTATATTTTAAGCAGTGGATCAACTATATACAGATCAAATATTTATATATTCGATATACTGTGTCAAGTAAGTGAGTTGTTACAATGAATTTAGAACCCGGTCAAATCGTTGCAGTTGTCATTTTGTGTCAGTAAATCAGAATACATAGAAAAAGCTTCTAGATTCTATGTAAAATACAACTAAACCCCAGGCTTCTTACTCAGGTGACCTTTAGGGTTCTTCAGTTTGATAACTGCATCAGAGCTGTTAAAATTTCCTAAATAGCTACAGTTTAGATTCCTATCTCGAGACCTTGAAAGGAGCTGAGAGAATCGGAATTTTTCCAGTACCTTGTTTCACAGCAAGCTTTAAATCCAGGCCCAGGCTGGTCTTGCAAATGTCACTCTAGCTCATCAAACAGCAAAACCCATTGGACCCTCAGCGTGGATTTGCAAATTAAACGTGTTTACCACAACTAAACCATCAACCAACAGACTTTTACTTCTGTTAATTTGTATTAACAGAAATTAACTTATATTAGTTTTGCAATTACTCTATGTTTCACAATGGAAACACTCAAATTAAAAGAAGCATCGGCTCCAGCTAAGAAAACATAAACTACAGATTTCTTGTATCTATGCAAGGATTGTTTTCTTTATCATTTTCATCAGAAAAATGGTCATAAGGAACCTCAGGGGATACTGAATTCATCTCTTGGAACATCACAGGCTTTGGAGGGAGACCTGAGCCTCGGCATCCTGCACCTCACAACATGCTTCTGTTAGATAACGTCTTCTTACCCTTCCCTCTACTTTTGAGTTTCTTGTATCATTTTACATAAAATAAACTTTTTTTTTTCTTGAGCTTAAGTCAAGATGAAGGTCTTGAACTATTCTGCAGGTCTCTCAAAGGAATTGGCACGAGGGAGCTATTCATAAGGCGTCACTGTTTGTCCCCAGGATTGACTTACAAACAGATGAGACACTAATCAGAATACCTACATTCATGGAAACAGCACCTCTAAATATGTATTCAGGTACAAAACAAAGTGCATCCGCCACACCAGAATCCCGTTTGATTTGGCAATGAGAAAGATGCTAAAAGCCTCATCCTAAACCTCTGGTGACCTCGCTCTGTTTGCACTCAACTCCCTACAAAGGGCACTGGTTGAGCAATCCCAGACGCTCTGTGCTAACCAGGCTGTGCTGGCAACACAGTATGTTCTTTTCCTTGGTCCTTTCCTAAACAGACAAAGATAGCAAGGAAAAATATAAATATTATATTCAAGAATCAGCCGGGATATAGAAGAACAGTCAGGCTAGGTATTGAAGATGATGCAACCTCATACCAGGAAAACCAGAAGCATTCATTACCTGGTATAAAAAATGGCTCCTGTACTTGTAACACAAGAAATAGCATCTCAATGTATAATTATCCTTGTTTACAAACCAGATAACCTGCTTAGCATCTGCGCAGGGTCTGAAAATAGATACAAGATAACTCGATAGATGGGAAAAGCTGGGTGAAAAACGTTGGTGTTTGGAGTTGAGCATTAATTAAGAGGGTTTTTTTTTCCTGAGGTCACCTGGGGATAGTTGCAGATTTCTCAACATCAGAGATGATGAAGTTACTGATTAACCCAGGATTCACATGCTACAAAACTAAGAAAAATCAACTTAGCACTTTACTTAGAATTAAGAGCTAGAAAACATGCTTGACACAGAAACCAGTGTTTGTATATGTGAATTAATTATTTTTTCTTGATTCACAACTATTTATTCATCTTAACAAGAATGCTAGACAGCATTAGGCCACTGCTGTGTCAGCAGTTGTGCCACTGCACACGATGTTTGGGAAAGAAAATGGTTTTTGTACTGGTGGAAGAAAAGCAGCCAAATAACGGATTTAAACTTGGCATTTATGTTTGGATGGTGTGAAGATCCTCAGAGATAATGCCTGAGACAGGGCCACAGGACGTAACACAAGGACATCATAAAACGTGGCAGGCAGAAAGATAGATAAAGGAAAGGATGTGCTGGTCCTCCAGATTTCACATCTCACTGCTGAACCCAACTGACAGTTGCTTTCATCACAACAACAAAGTCAAACATCTGCACGGAGCTGGAATTCTTATTTGAACCTATTGAAGGTTTGTTGTGTCGCTTGACGGTTATTGTCAGCCTGTGTCAAAGAACTTTCTGCTCCATCATTCCTAGAGACAAATCCCTGCCAGTATTTCATGTAGATTGACTCAACACTTCTGGGCAACAGCATTCATGAATATGAAATCCTTTCATGCAAGCTACCTGTTTAATTTCACCTCTTCTTCTGGAGCCTGTACTTAAGTGGTTCAGGTTCACGCATACATCTCCAGCGACTTTCTAAGGTGCAGTATTGGGCCAACTTTAATCCTTCCTGTGACTCAAAACACAGAAGAATTCTCTTCTAACTTGATAATAGTCTGTTACTGAGCTTAACTAAATAATAAATTCTTCTTCCAGCCCTTCAATTCCAGCTGCCTGTTTCAGTGGGGGATTTTAATCCAGTGTGACCTCTATTAATCCATTGGTACCTGAAAGCATGTCTGAAACTGCCATTGGGAAAATGTAAAAGATCATTGTTGCAATGAGTCATCATAAAAGATTCCGAACTGAAATGCCTTGCCACAACTGACCTGATTCCTCTTTTCTGAAGCACTTCCAAATGTTGCTAAACTGAAATCAGATAAATATTAACCAGGAACGCATCAATAAATGGTCTGGTCAGGTGCCAGGCTCTTGATCCATATTTAAGGCTAAGTATAAACCCACTAAGAAAGTTGCTTGACAAGAGGTGGATGACATTTGCTTACAAGCATTGACGGAGCCATAAGCTTTGAACTGTCTTTCTTTACCCTAAAGGGTTGGACTAGATGATCTCTGAGGTCTCTTCCAACCTGGGATACTGTGACACTGTGATTATCCCATAGCTCCTCTGCAACTCCTACGCAGCAGGACGTGGGAACCCAGGGCGCAAAAAGGGACCATGTCAGCCTGAACTCCAAACCGAGAGGGATCTGGACTGATGGCAGGAGGGCTTAGCATTGGACTTGACAATCTTGAAGGTCTCTTCCAGGCAGAGCTATTCTACGATTCGATTCCACAATTACGTGACTGCACCGCACTTACTGCACATAACCTTTACGTTGCCTTCACAGAATCATAGAAAATTAGAGATTGGAAGGGACCTCGAGAGATCATCTAGTCCAATCCCCCGCCGGAGCAGGCACATCTAGACCAAGTCACACATGAACTCATCCAGGCGAGTTTTAAACATCTTCAGAGGAGACTCCACAAGCCCCCTGGGCAGCCTGTGCCAGAGCTCTGTCACCTTCACTGGAAAGAAGTTATTTTCTCATATTTGTGCAGACTGCACAAAGCCAGCGCACAAGCAATTAGTTACACCCCAAAACTCCCCGCTCGGCTTTGGCAGCAGCATCTCCCAACCCGCCCGGCACCTGCAGCAGGTACACAGCCATCCCCCCCTCGCCTGCTTCTCCATGTCCTCAGGACCTTCTCGGCCCGGCCTGAGGAGAGGGATCTTTCCTCAGCGGGGGTTCACCGGCGGCTCCCACTCCCCTGTCCCCCCTTTCCCTTACCCTCCAGGCCAGGTCCTGGTGGAAGTCTCTGGCTCGCAGGAACCTCACTAGGAAGGAATCAGCGAGCGGCTG
>WEIS01059043.1:24901-60820 GCA_013389965.1 Todus mexicanus
TTTTTTTTAGTTTGTTTTCCACTATCTAGTTTGGCTTTTACTGTGCTGCCTTTTGCAGGTGTGATTTATTTCTCTCTTTCTTCACAGGGTTCTCCTCTCCAGGCTGCATTTTCCTTTCAGATTATTGTGACGTGAAATAGTTTGGATGAGTTCAGAAGACCCACAAATCTGATTTCTTACTAACTGGACAGATGAATAGGAGTGTCCTTTAAAACATATTACACACTTGCTAACTACATACCCCGAGTTTAATTTTTCCCCAAACATAATTTGGAC
The DNA here is from genome assembly GCA_013389965.1 of Todus mexicanus. NCBI lineage: Eukaryota > Metazoa > Chordata > Aves > Coraciiformes > Todidae > Todus > Todus mexicanus. Next base: position 25,178 of record WEIS01059043.1, read on the forward strand.
GAGAACATCTTTATGAGAGTGCTGGAGTTTAGTATTTCAGCATCAAAAGGACAAGAGGAAATGGCCACAAGTTGTGCCAGGTGAAATTTAGATTGGATATTAGGAAAAATTTCTTTATTGAAAGAGTAGTTAAATATTGGAATGGGCTGCCCAGGGAGGTGGTGTAGTCACTGTCCCTGGAGGTGTTCAAAAAACAAGTAGATGTGGCACTTCAGGGCATGGTCTGGTGGCCACTGAGGTGTTGGGTAGAAGGTTGGGCTTGATGATCTTAGAGGTGCTTTCAAACCTTAATGATTCTATGACTCTATAAAAAGGGATGAAGAGTGGCCACCATCCAGAGATCATCAGAAAAGGTGGTGGTGACAAGGCAGGTCTAAGGTGGAACCAAGAAGTGGTGTCAGTGAGTTGGAGTCAGGGAGGACCCTGGCCAGGCACAAACACGGACACAACAGAGCTCAGGCGAGCACCACAGCCAAACGCTTGGGTTTAAACATGGTTAAATGCATCTCCAGTAGGGCCCCATCACTGCGTTGGGCACTGAAGAACAAATTTCTGTCGGAGCGCTCAGCACAGCAGGTAAAAGCTGAATTAATTTGCAAAAAAAGACCTGATGATGTTGGATCTTTACACAGAAGGAGCGTTCTCCCAACTTGACAAGAAACTTCTTCAGTATATAAAAGAGCCTCTCCGGTTGTAATTTGTTATAATTAAACTAGATGAAGCTGATAGCAGGAGGAGGCAAGCCAATTAGTTTGGGATGTCAATTTTGATTTGCCGTTGTCCAAGTCTGTTACAGGAGCTTGATGGATTGATGGTTTGGCTTTTTCAGCTGGATAATCCCCACGTGAAAGACAGGCAGGAGCCTGGGTGCAGAGGAACACACTGTGGTTGGTGTTGAGAAAAAGGTGTCGCTGCTCAGAGGCGACATCAGTGCTGCAATGCGGGGGGCAGCTGGATGGAGAGGTGGTCCACCATGGCAACTGTGAACAAAGCAAGCCTGCACTCAAAGGTGTTCAAAAGAGGTAAGCCACCACTTGTTTGGGCTAAAATCTGGCATTTTGGGGGCAAGAGTGCAGTACAGTCAAGCGTTCTCAGGTTTTAAACAAGAAAAGGCAGTCGTGTCACATGCTAACCAGTAACCCCAAGCTTCAAACTCTGATATTGTTATTAATACATGCTAAATACCATCTTCTTAACACCATCTTCTGCATTACTGAAAGAAAGCAGGTATTAAGTAAAACCAGGCATAATTTCCAGATTTTTAACTGGTAGAGCTCTACTGAAAATTATTTGTAGGAGTTAATGTCAGATCCTAGCACTAAAAATCCCCACCTTCAGAAAATGCAGGCTATGAACTGTTTCATTTTAGACAGTTCCTTCAGGTCATGACTGAACTTCAAAAAAATTTGTTTCACATTTTTTCTTGGAAATCTCTATGAGTAGGAAAGAGTTGGGGGCATCAGCTCAGCCAATAATTGTGCTAGCAGCACCAGAAATTGTACATGTATAATCACTCTACGTCACTGCACCAGGCAAAAATCCGTTTCTTTTTCAATATAGTTGCTGTTTTCAGGTCCTGAAGACATCAGATGCTCTTTTAGCACCCGGATGGTACCAGGCTCAGTCCTCAGTGAACGCGCAGTGCTGTATTTCTGCAGTCATATCTCCAGCCTTGCCCTCAGTTAAAGCACCGTTGCAAAACTGAACGAAGCAGAAGCTTGGGGAAATGAAAGAAGTCTTAAAGTTTGAAGGACAGTTCTTCAGATGTTCCGAGCTGTAACCACATGGCTTAGTAATTCCACCAAAATAGTTTATACCAACCGATAATCTGATGTGAGGTTTTAGGATTGTCAGCAAGTTTTGCTTTGCAGCACAAACCTAGTTATTTCCTGAAATTGCACCTTACGGTGAAGCTAAAGGAAACTGTCCAAGTTTATTTAGGAAGCAAACCCTTATTTCCAATGTAGCTGACTGGTCTGGGACTCACCTAACACCTCACTGAAAGGACGCATTGCAAAAATAAAGGCATTATTGCTCAAGGCTTCCTACCAAAAACGTTACCCAACAGCACAGGACATGGCAATTAAAGTTCAAATCCATTTAAGACTGTTCTCTCCCCCCATCTACAGATTGATTGATGCTATTTTTTGTGTCTCAATTTTGGAAAGAACGACAATTTCCTTTGGCATCACTGCACACTTTTAGGCTCGGTCTAATGAAGACAAATTCCTCTCAATCAGGATCATTCTGCTCATTAAGTGAGACAGATGGCAGAGTCGCTGCACTGGTAACAATTCTGAGATTTTAAGCGTGTTTGGGATATACTGGTTTGTGTTATCCAGCTAAAAAGCAATCAATATTTCAGATGGAAGTGAAGTCAGATGCCGTCTTTGCAGAATTTTTGTGGTGTGTACACAGTTCTTCATTAGCAAGCTGATAACCTGAAGGACTGTACATGTGGCGCTTCAGGGCATGGTCTAGCGGCCATGGAGGTGTTGGGTAGAAGGTTGGACTTGATGATCTAAGAGGTCTTTTCCAACCTTAATGTTTCTATGATTCTATGACTCACAGAAAACCAGGATTTAGAGGCATGCAGACAAATTCATAAAACATGGTCCAGCAGATGTGTCCATCCTGGTAGAAAATTAAATAGATGCTTCTAAAGCTCTGCCAGAACAGGGTGTGAATCTGTGCAACCATGGGGATGTAACATTCCTTCCCTTCCCGAGGGTAACGCTGGGTTTGGTCAGAGGCCTTTAATCTGCCAACCCATAATAAGTAATACAGGGAATTTAATGCTGAAATATAAAGCCCAGATGTGAACTGTGTTGGTCATAGGAATCATTGTGCTGCATGCCCATGGCCTAGGCTCTCTCTGTACTTGAGAAAGTTGAAGCAAGGCACCTTGTGGAGACTCATATCCCCAGCTCTAGAGGCAGCTCAGACACAGAAGGCTGCATGCTCTGGCTACGTCCACACTATGACATCATCACGACTTAAGGCATCATGTAATGAAACAAAATAAGCCGTTGTGCTAAGAAATATTACAGAATTAGAGAAAAATGTGTTCACCTCATAAAAATATCACAGCTCTAAAGCAATTCATGCTGTGTCTTCTTCATGATGCCATAAAAGAAGAATTGTGCCAGAGGAGGTTTAGGTTGGAGCTGAGGAACAATTTCTTCTCCACAAGGGTTCCCCAGGTCTGTTCCAGGCTGCCCAGGGCAGGGGTGGAGTCCCCATGATCCCTGGAGGGGTTTCCAAGCTGTGGAGATGTGGTGCTGAGGGAGGGACGTGGGGTAGTGGCGCCCTGGCAGTGCTGGGGGAATGGGTAGACTTGATGCTCTTGACAGTCTCATCCAACCAAAACAATTCTATGATTCTGTGAAAAATTACATTATTCATAGTAGTTTTGTGACAAACTACCTGTTTTTTAGTGCTCAGATGAGGTTTCCAAGATGAGATAAACCTGGTACTTTGCAGAGTTCTAGAATATAGGGGCAAAGAGTGGATGAAGGAACACAGAAACACATGAGGGCAAGGTGGTGTTATCTTCATGTGAAGCATCCCTCTTTTTGACACAGTCTGACTTCACACACCCACACATACCCTTTGAGGTCCATCCAATCCTAGGAATACTAGTAAAGGGTTTTATTCAGCTGTCATTAAGACTTTATCTTAACACTTACTTCATACTCATTTTCAGGGAAGGTTGACCTATGTTCAGGTTGCGTTGTCTCCAAAGATGGTGAGGCCTTTGATTTAGCTAGCGAGGATGCACCACAAGAGCCTTCTCACCTAAAAATAATAGATGCTACCTCCATTGTGTTTATTAGCATCCCCATTAGCTTCTATTGATAAATAACACAAGTAGACTTCAGAAGGGAAAGAATCAAGACAAGCCGCCTTCTAGCTCTCATCTGCTCAGACTCAAAAATACATGATTTAAGAGAAGGCTTTAAATTTAGGATCTAAATATTGTTAGACCAGAAGTTACAAGATGAAGAACAGTCAGGGTATTATTTATCAAGGAACTCAGTGGAAATCTGTTCAGCTTCTGGTGGGGAGGTAGAGATCCACATGGCAGAAGGAACGTCCTTCCTGATGGTCCCACTGAAGAAACCGTAAGATGAGAAAGCGCAAAACCAGAAACAGCCCAAAACCCCCGATGAAGTTTCTCCTGAATGCTGAGGCACATAGGCCCCATGGAGAGACGTAGCTCTGTGGGGCATACAACTGTGCACAGCATTTTAGAGAGTAATTAAGAAGGAGGAAATAAAGCATTCTGTTAAGAAGACTGCCAGGTCCCCAGAGAAAATCGCTTTGTGTATCATTTTATGCTAGTGGTGACAGAATAGAAAACAAAACACCACAGAGTTACATACGTGTTCTTTGTCTAGAAGTATTTACAAATAGCTGTACACATTTTTACACGCGTTTGCAGGTTTTCCTTGTTTACTTCTGAAATTAAAAGCAACATGAGTCCATGGAGGCTTCTAAGGCTTCGGCTGGTGCCTTGGATGTACATTCACACTTGGCTTCTTCCTGGGAGAAGGGAGGAAAAGAGTTTAAAAATGTGCAAATCACAGAGATCTGAAGAGCCCTGGATGTCAGGGTTCCGAGAGACCAACATCCACGGAGAGGCCTCCCTGCTTCTCTTCAAATCAGAGACAGCTACTGGTGGTGCGCTCAGGGCAAAAGAAATTAAGGAAGGAGAAGGAGCCATAGATGAACTGCAATAGTTAGATGAGCACATCAGTGCTGGAACATCTGGGAAAGAAGAGCTATAGATCAACTCCTACTGCATCTGGAAGTTCGAACAACACAGGGAGCGGACACCAGGAATACTAAATACAGCATTGGAATGATCCCTTGTACACTGTGAGGGTTTGACTCCTGCTGTGGATTTCAGAGCCAAAATTACTGTTACTGACACAATCTTGACTAGGCACAGTATGATTCTACCAGTCAAAAAAGGCTGACTTTTTGGAGAAGGACACGCCCTCCCCCTGGTTTTCACAGGTTTTGCTTTCATGCCTTAACACTGAATGTTGTAAAAATACTGAAATTAAAAAAAGGAAAAAATTTACAATTTACACGTGTCCATATAAGTAAATTATTCAAAAATTCAAGATCATCTACGAGGATCTACGAAATCACAACGCCGATAATGACACCGAGCCTGCGGGAAGAACAAGCCACGTGCCGTGACAAACGGATGGTGGGATTCTTCCAGAACGATGAGTCACAAGGTTGTTCTTTTCTTCTAAAATCTATTTCTTCAGCTGCAGCTTGAGTCCGTTTTCATTACTTACTTCGACCTGAAAAGCAGAATGTATGAATTATTATAAATTAAATCCTATTCTATTTATCTCCTAACTTGTGAGACGTAAACGTGAGATTCCACCTGATTAGAAATGGGTCTCTGAGCTGGACTCACACTGTTTCTAGTCTTCACCACCACCACACACCTGTTGATTCTATGTATGCTCACCTGACTCCCTGTAAACGCTGTTGACTTGTGGAATCTTGGAAAATCTCTGATGGTCTTTCATAGCAATTTTACAGTGGGCAGAGTCCCAGGAGAAGATACAGACAGGACAAGGCCACACAGACTCATCACAGAGCGGTAACATCTCCACTGAGAGTTTCTCAAACACTGAATCAGTCTCATGAGCAGAAGTTGGCAATGTCCCCAGAAATACAAAGGACATCCCTAGTTGGAATTAGGGACTCAGTGTCTGCCCAGACAGGGTTGCTCAAAGCTATAGTAGCACTGAATCAGATGTACTCAGCCCAACAGGAAAAAAACCCCACAGGTAAACTTTAATCTCTGCAAACCATTAGTAATAACCATAGAATCATAGAATGGTTTTGGGATTATGGAATCCAACTGCTGCCCAGCACTGCCAGGGCACCACTACCCCATGACCCTCAGCACCACATCTCCATAGCTTGGAAACCCCTCCAGGGATCATGGGGACTCCACCCCTGCCCTGGGCAGCCTGGGACAGGCCTGGGGAACCCTTGACAGTGGGGAAGAAATTGTTCCTCAGCTCCAACCTAAACCTCCTCTGGCATCACACAAATTTTCCCCACAAATAAAGTGGTAGAAATGGCAAAAGATCTGTAACATTTATTAAGGCTTTGAATGTCTTTAACAAGCTTTATTCATGTTCAGTTCTATGGGAAGAGAAAGGGAGTTTTCCCCAGCCTGGATGCCAGAAGTCACATTTCTTAGGGATACTCCGGATTCCCAGGCTATATATAACTGGGACAGATAGAAATTAACTTATCAAAGGAAGGCAAGAAGGCTGATGTGTGTGGAGAGATTAAGCATCAAATTTCTGTGCAAATTTCTGGTACAATCCAAGGATCGTTCAAATTGTGTCCAGCAATTTGACTTTTAGTTCAGACTTTGATCACTGACAGTATTTTTCTTCTCTGCTTGGGTAAAGGTCCTCTCTGTATCTTTTTCAGTGCATAAAAGCAAAATGTAAATAAAGAAGAAAACACAATATATCTACTTGTAGCAGCAATAAAGAGGCTGGATAGGGTTCTCCAAGCTGTACGAGATCACCTATCCATGGGAAGTAGGAAGTCTGGCACTGCAAACTCACCAACAACCCCCAAATCCTTTGAGTTCCTTAACCAAAATCTACTATCAAAGAACAAATTCTCAGAATCCGTAACTTTCCTGCTGTAAAACAAATGAAAATATTTTTGTGAAAACAGAAGACGAAGCATAAAAGCAACAACTTATGAGCATCTGAGAAGAATTTCCTAAAGAACATGTTCTGTTTCACTACTAATACTTTGAAATATTATCTGTCTGAAGTTATCTGAGCTTCTGATAAAATATATGTGCACTAGTAACGCCACTACATATCTTAATTTATTCCAAATAGATACGCGTCCAAAATTATTTGTTAGGTAACGGAATAGGAAAAGTTTATGTAAACGTGATTTTCACGGTGGGAGCAAATAAGCGATGTCAAAGAGACTGCGAACTTCCAACGTCACTCTACAGGTAGGTAGATTTGAAGCAGTTCCCCAGCAAACATTTTTATTTCAATAGCCACACAAATGCAAAAGTTCCTGCTTTTCCATAAATGGATCAATCTTATTATGGTTTATGCAGCAGCAGCAGCTGCCATAAACCAGCTATTTTCTTTCTACAAAGTCAGCAGGGAAGCAATTCCATCCTTCACCGAGAGCCTCTCCTTGCTTTAAGCTGAGGCCTGACATGGTGACATCTTCTAATCCTTGTTTTAGTGTCCATGTCATCAATGACAAAGTGTCCTTACTTGCACGTTTTATGCGGATTAATTTTTAATTATGTTCTGATTAAAATATCATTAAATTATTAGTAACCAGGTGCCAAAATGATGGCAGGATAAGGTTAGCTTTCAGTCCAGTTAGAAGGATTAATGTGGTCCATAAGACCAGAACCTTACCTACAGGCTTTACAGGCTTTAACTCAACATGTTCCTGGGGGGGCTGTCGGTAGGAGTATGTGTCAATTCCACCTATGAAATCAACTGAAAATACAACAGTTCCAGAAATGAACAAATGGAAATGAAAATATGGCAACTGAAAGAGAAATATGGAAATATTATGGGTGGTTTTTTTTTTTAAAAAATATATATAAAGCAAATGCGTGCACGGGTTTGCATGCAAGAAATAAACCATGTAAGTAAAGATGTTGAGAAAACTACTTTGAGAAGGCTCTGTGCTCTATCTTCCTTGGGGTCTGCTTAGCCCTGTGCCTTGCAAAGCAAGCTGGCATGGACAGCCTGGAGCAGATGTGGGCACTGCTGCCAGAGTGTGGGCAAAAGGAGCATCCACGGATCTGCAGAGTACGTGAAGAGAAACCGTCCTGAGGTCACGTAGCTGCTCCTCCTTAGTGCTATCTCAGTGTGTATTTCAGGATTCACTTGCAAACTACTTTTGAAGTGTTTGGAAATGTAGGCAGTGGGAGCAGTCAAGCTTGTGAACCTAAATTAACCTAAACTTTGATGACTCGATGGACTTGTAGGGAGGTAGCATACCACCACCAACCAAAGGTGTGTCCTCTGAGTTAATAAACGGGTGAGAACAGAAGGTGAAAAAGCAGCAGCAGCTTCTCCAGATGAACTTGTGGAGACAAGGAAGCCTTTTCAGAATCCTCCACTTTCTGTCAAGATTTCAATGGCAGAAATAATGTGGGGATATTGGTTCTTGAGAATTTTTTAGTTCTTTCTATAGACAAAACAATTTTAAAATAAGACATTTTAATCTGAGTCTTGTATCTTGTTATTCATGGTAAGATCTTAAGCAACTTCAGGAAGCCACATGTTCAGGCTACCCTAGAAATCTTAAAAGCAGGTTCAAGGAGAAATCTGTTTTTTTTCAGTTGCTTTAGAAAGGCTCGTGCAGAGCTGGCAAATTCAGGATTCGTTGGTGACATAGAAAGCAACTGCTTTCGCTTATTTATATACAGGTAAGAAGACAAAAGTCCTGAGCAGAATTTAGATGCTTATTGTGTTGATTGCCATGGCAGCACCTAATAAGAAGCAGTCCCTTCCCAGGCTGGGAAGAGAAATGAAGAGAGTGCTCATCCAGGATGAGGGAATGGGGAAATAAGGCGTAGAAACTGAAGGGCTGATGAAATCCTCACTGAAACCTGTGGAAATGCACCTGATAGTTTTAGTTGCTCCTCCTCTTGAGTCCAGGAAAGGGGCAGCTTGGCTGAAAACTGAACTTGGTAGACTTGAAGTTGGACTAGATGATCTCTAGAGGTCACTTCCAAACCCTAACGTTCCATGATTCTATGATTCAACCAGAGAATAAAGAATAGAAGACGGTATGTCCATAGTGATGTAATTTTTGTTTTGGTGGTTATATACTTTAATTTTCCCTGCTTTCTAAAGAGGCTTTTTTTTTGAACTGAGGACGTGATAGAAGAAGTTTGAAAATATGCTTCTGAGATAATTCACCACTTCAGAACCACACATCATTCTTCTCAGCAATCACAAGCATCATAAGCAACTGTAAACAGGCAGAGAATTTAAAGTAACTAGTCCTCCTACCAATGAATCTTTTGGAGAAAGAAATTAAGTCAATATCTATTAATGATGGACAAAACAGACATATCTTTATCTGGTAAAGAAAATGCATTTAAAGGCACCATCTAACAAGTTGTGAGATGAGCTGCTCAACCCTGTTTAGCTGAGGCTTTCTCTTTTGCAATCCAAGATGTGTTAAATAGCATTAAAGTTGAAGTTATAGTAAAGTCATGTGAAGCTAATTCTCAAGGCAAGGAGCTGCTCTATCACACAAGACAATGGAATATGCCATTTTTCATTACATAGCCTATTTTATGGCTGATTATAGCTCTTTAATATGAGGACTCATCATCAGTTACCTGAATTAGAAGTTACTTTTAGTTTCAAAAATTCAGCCTGGTTTTACCTGGTGTTGTCACCACTCCTATCTAGAAGACTTCCAGGACTAAGGCCACAAATGGCTACTAAATACAGTAATTTGAATTTTTATTTTTGCTCGATACAAAGACATTCCTGTGTATGTTTCGTTTCAGGCATCTAAGACATCCAACTTTGGTTAAATACTTTCAAATTTTACGCAGACTGAACTTCTCAGATGCGCACATCCCTCTGTTTAGTTGGCCAAAAGTAAACAGCAGCAACATTTGTATGGGTTTTTCAAGGGGAGAATGTTAGTTTAAGGATGATACTAAATACTTGATTTTATTTCTGGCTTGGTTAATGGATTAGGGATAATTTTTGCCATAGATTCCTAAACCAACAATAATTAACTTCAGAGAGTTGCATATCATAGAATCATTTCGGTTGGAAAAGACCTTTAAGATCCTTGAGTCCAACAATACACCTGAAAGAAAGTTCAATAGAAAAAAAAAATAAATCTATACAGTTCTATAATTCTGTGTATCAAATGTAAAAAAACCCAACCTGCAACATAGAACTCAGAGCTCGTTAGCAGTGGGGATATTCGGCCACTAAACAAAGCACAGCCTGTGGAGTCCTGTCATTAACTACAGTCATGCAGAGAGAAACTTAAAATCCTAGGGAGAGGATTTTTTCGCACCCCACAGCTAATAGCAGGTTCCAGCAGAAGCCACTTATTTTCTCTGCAGCTGGCTGCAAAACATGACCCGCATTCCTGGGCAGCCGCCCTCTCCTCGTGCCACCTGGGTTTTGTGGTCATGCTGGATGCTTAATGGCCAGTGTGAAATGTTCCTTAAGAGTTCACTACATGCTGAGCTTGCAAGTGCAAATCGGTGCTGGCTGTCCGCAGCGGGTAGTCCATTAAATTGATGTTTGTTCGCTCACGGGCCACATCAGAGGAGCAGTTGTCATCGTCTGCCTGAGCGAGAACAGTGCGAGGCACTGCTGGCTGGAGAAAGTGTATCCACTGTCATCTCTAATTCTGAGGGTTATTCTTTTCCAGACAAGTGACATTTCAGTTTGCACTACTACTATTAATCCAGTGCGTTCACCTGTATGCCAGTTAAAATTTGCTTTCCTGTGATGTAAGTGCAGAAAAATCGGAGCTCTGCAAAAAAAATCCTTTTTCCTTTCCTGCCCTCTCATCTGGAATTCAGCTTCTCTGGCAACTTCCCACTGACTTGCTGGCAGGTCCTGTACAAACAGCTGCCAGAGCTTGTCAGCCCCTTGGATATTACTAATTTCTCCTTTCAAAGTTGGCAAATTCTAAGCGTGTCTGGAGGTGCAGGGCATGAACAGAGAAGCAACATGCAGATAGCACAGTTCTTAGTAAGAGAATTCTTCTCGCTCTTGACAACTCCCCTGACAGGTGGGGTCAATTTCTTCTCTCACGGAACAAGTTATAGTACAAGAGGAAACAGCCTCAAGTTGCACCAGGAGAGGTTTAGGTTGGACATGAGGAACAATTTCTTCTACACAAGGGTTCCCCAGGCCTGTCCCAGGCTGCCCAGGGCAGTGGTGGAGTCCCCATGATCCCTGGAGGGATTTCCAAGCCGAGGAGATGTGGTGCTGAGGGACATGGGGTAGTGGTGCCCTGGCAGTGCTGGGTTATTGGCTGGACTCAATGATCTTGAAGGTCTCTTCCAACCAAAACAACTATGATTCTATAAATCCTGAAGCCTCATGGCCTGGGATACCTTAGATTGTATTGATGCTTAACCCTCCTTTCTATAAACAAGCATAAGCCCCAAAACTGACAGCTTGAACATCTGATCCCTTCATCTGTGCCCTTTCCCAGAGAGAATCAGGCCAGCAGCTGCTTGAACACGTGTTTTTATGTACAGAAGATTTTCTCAACCTACGGGGCTCCAAACACTATCTTGCACTGCACTGCTTTCCTTGTGCTGTGGTTTTTCGAATGGCAGTATGTTAGACTTGCACTCATCAAGATAAGGTACATAAGTGGCGAGGGTGTGACTAGGTCATGTTAAGTGCCAGGTAGCAAGGAAAGGAGCCAAAGGCAAGAGGAAAGGGGAAGCAAAAATGGGGACTGATGATAAGTCAGCGCTAGATGCATAAAGTCCAAACTGGGCTTTCCAATGTTTGCACTTGAAGGTTATATAAACTTTCCAGATAAGCACGTTTGTTTTTCTAGGGTGTCTACTTTTTCAGTTGCCTTCCATTCTCAAGAGACCCTGTTCTCTCACCCTTCACTGAACCAGCCAGGCTGACCCTACGTTATCCATTTTTCCCTCTTCACACCAAGTCTGAGCTCTGAAACCTCAAGTCATGGAGCAGAAGAATCACATATTCCTTTGTAGGATCCCAGGAGTAGCTTCTCATTTATGTAGAGGACTAAAGGAGGGGAAATGTGTGTGAGAGAATTAAGAATGGGAGAAGAAGAGCCATCAGTAATTGTATGTGGTATGGTGATTGCAGCCCTGTCTTTATAAAGTCTGAGCAGGCAGTAATTAGGTTAAAACAGGATAAAGTGGTAGCAAATTACTATGAGATGACCTTTTACATAAACTTTTATTACTGGAAGCTAGAAGGAGAATATTTCAGGGTTCCACAGTAATTATTAAGATTTTGCACCAAGATTTCTTCTTAGTCTTCATCTATTGAGATAGATCATAACTTTTCAAGCTGCTCTACATTGTAACACGAGGACCACACTTCTTTTCAAGACTGCGCTGAAAGAAGTATCCTCTAACAAGCTGCCTTAAAAAAGCACCCTGGTACAGAAATTTTAACTCACTCCTTGCTATTAAACTCTCTCCTCATTGTATCAGTGGTGGGACATCCCAGATTTTAATATCAGATATTCAGAGATTATGTTGCTTTTCCAAGGACACGACTGCCGAGTAAGATGAAAAAAATCTGAGGATGATTAAAGCTGTTAGAAAGTCAAAGTCAATCCTTCTTATCCCAGATCTCTGAGTCATTCCAAACATGAAAATGCTTTTCCAAAACATTCCCTGGGCCATCCCTTTGAAAGCTATTTACAGCCTCACTATCCCATTACTGAAGTTAAATGACAGGTTGCCTGATTATGGCGCTTTTTTCTTAAAGTAAATATTTCTCAATTGCTTTCAGGTCTGAAACACTGAGGATTCTTGGCCACTACACAGTAAAAGTCCCTAGAAGACTGCAGTCATCACATATAAGGTATATAGAAAAAATACTTACGGCAAGTTTATTACCACTAATTTACTATCAGAAAAGAATATACTTAAGCAGCAAATATATAGGAATTACAGAACATGCTGTCTGCAAACCCATATGCAGAACTGGAGTTGACGAGGACCAGCTTCCCATTTTGTTTTATCAACATACTTAGCAGAGCCTAATCTTTTTGGCAGAGCAAATCAGTTTGGGCATCAACTATCCCATAGATCTCAGCAGAGTCGGCTCTGACTTACAGTACCCATCAGTGATGCTGTCCAAACAAAGTATTTCAGATGATATGTTTTCTTCCTATGCAGGTCACTATTGTTCTGTTCTTCATTTAAATGAAGAAACTAACATTTTAATAAGAATACTGACTTTTTTCTTTCCTGGGATTCCCTCTTTTTCTTGCCATTCAAGTTGCCTATGTACAAATTAAGCTGGCAAAGGAAAAATAATCCGTGTATTAAGGATATTAAACACCCAGAAACTCCATCTATCAATTGTATTCACACAATACTAAAGGAAAAACAATGGCCATTGGGTTTTCACAACACGTACCCAACTAGTCCTCTAAACTGGTGGCTCAAGTAGCCAAGATTAAAGGCTGTTGCACGGAAAGGTGCTGCAGCTTCACTCACACCTCCAAACACACGATCCTCCCCATAAATGTGTCCAAGTTAGCTTCAGAAGAGGCTGAACTCTCCATTTGCTTTTTGAAGTCACCCTTTGATCTTTTTTTTTGGCGTTCTGATTTGGGGATATATGTTGTGTATTAGCGTGCCTTTATAGTTCTGCTGTGTTTCGTACCATAAACTGCAGAATTCTTCTGAAAATGTTTTGTGCAGGTGCTAGGACCGACTAGGATTGATCTATTCCACTTACGGTTCATTGCTAAGTCACGAGTTAGGTGTTTTATTCCTTCGAGTTGTTTTTTTTCACCTATCACTTGAGTCCCACAGGGCTCTATTTCTGGCCCGTTGTTCTTTGTCTCCATAACAACTTCTTTTTGCCTCAATTATTTGTCAGTATGACCCAATTATTCATTTTTTGAGACAACCCTGCCTGGTTATTATCTATCTGAGATCACAACTGCTGCTTCTCACCTGAACTACAACTCACAGATGCTTTATTATGTGGAATTAATGTTCTCTCTACGCAATGCAGACCCTGTTCAACTCTACTGAGTAATTAAAGATGAACTTCATGATGGAGTAAAATAACTGCAAAGGAAAGGGTGTTGAGAACTCTGGTCGCCTAAACTGCCAATTCATCTCCTCATCTGCTGAGATGGTCAAACACATTATGTCTGTCGGGAAGCTGTAGGAATATCTGTCTCAGTTGTAACTGTTCAGCTCCCTGGATCCTTATCAGAATAGAACCAAGATAATTTATGGCTCAGCGTAGAGCCTGTTTTATCCTGGACCCTGTTTGGGTCCGTCCATCACCTCATCACACAGCGCAGCACTTACACTTTGCACACCAATGGCATCATTTATTACAGGACAGAGCTCTTAGGTGTGATGTGTGAACTGGGAAATTCTCATTTGAGCAACAATAACTGAGAAATAGATATTACTTAAGGCCTTGAAATGAGGAGAACCCATCTACATGGATGTTCAGACCTGAGGGAAATGGCATTTAGACTGCGGAGCAGGAGTCTGAGAAGTTTCTTCTCAAGCTCCGCAAATTAAAACAGACACAAAGCTCTTGCCAATTGGAAATGAAGATGTAAGAAGATCGGTGCTGGAAGTGGAAAAAGGATTTGCAAAGAGGTTTCGTTTTAATGGAGGAGCTAGGTGAAAAGTAGGGACAGGAACAGGCATCACTTAGGGCTGTGCGTGATGTCAAGTGGAAAGCTCAGGAGAGGGATTTGCTAGATGCTGGAGTAAGATTGATTTCACAATAGAAGCAGTTGAAGTGAGGTGCCGGCAGCGGGGGGTTGGGATGGCAGCCATTGAAAAGTAGATTTAATTGAAACAGAAAGGCCAAGGAGGTAGAAGGTGGGGACTAAACCAAAATCAATATTGAATTAGCTAAGTAGAAGCTTGAATCAAGTAAAAGCATTTGGGAGTAGGAAAGCAATGCATGGAGGTAAGAGGGGAACTCTCAATAAACAATATATCCCCTCTAATCAGGATAATAATTCCATTTTAATGAGAATATTACTTATTACAGCAGCAAACCAACAAATGTTAGAAGAAGGTGTGATCTCTAGTTGAAGAAAAATTAGATGATTATAATTATTTGAACTAGATAAATATTATAACCACTTGAAATTGTCTTATATATGTGTGTGTATATGGGATATGGCATAAAATATTCATAGAATCACAGACTGGTTTGAGTGGGAAGGGACCTTTAAAGGTCACGTAGTCCAACTGGAGCAGGCTGCTCAGAGTGCCAGCTAACCTCCCCTGCAATGGTGCCAGGGATGGGGCAGCAACCACCTCTCAGGGCAGCCTGGGCCAGGGTCTCACCACCCTCAGCATGAACAAATTCTTCCTTATATCTGGTCTGAATATTCAGAAGCGATGTCACAAACTCTTAATGTGAATTCTATTTGCAAACAGAAACTTATGAGGTAGTGGTGAACTAACCTTTTAAAAAAATCTCCTTTCTAGTTACCTTTCTGGAAATCAAATCCAAGTTAAGGGGAGTCTGTATATATCTATTTTTGAAAGAAACTATGTGTATATACAAATTTATGTACACACAAGTATTTATATATCCAAACAGAATAGGTATATACACAAATGTATCTATCTGTATATATACACAAGTGTATATATATACACAAAACCTCTGTATATATAAAAACCTATGTATATACACCAAAAACTGCGTATATACAAAAAACTGTGTATATATAAAAACTATGCATATATTAAAAAATGTATATATACAAAAACTATGTATATATACAACCCCCCCTTCATATATACATCTGTATCTATCTGTATATATACACATGTGCATATACACAAACAAAATATGTACATATACTAATGCTAATTCTTTGTGCTGAACTGACTGAGGTGATTCTTTCCTACTGAATTTCAGGGAAGAAAAATCCTGTCTCGTGCTTACAGGAGGAATTGTGGGAAGGCACTGGAGGAACTCTTCTAATCTGAGTGATTTACCCCTTTTCCTTAATGAACACTGAATGAGCCTCTGGCTTACATGGAAATGGCATCTCGGTTATTATCTTCAAACCTATTTCCAGGCAAGTTAGGCTGAGTTTAAAGGCAGAATTAAACTCAATATAGAAAATTAGAGACAACCCTAGAGTAAGAAATGAATTACTGAAGACAGACTAAAAGATTTTACTCAAGTGGTGCAGAAACTCAAGACAGATTTCTTCAAGTTATTTAATTCTCACTTTATAGCAAGCTACACTCTAGCCATGAAAAGCTGGGATGAGTTCTCAGACGTCATTTGAATGACGCTGTTTCCTCACGCCTTGCACCTTACTTGGATAATCAACCTTACACGTTCCATTCTGCATGAAACATGTGGTGCTTTCCAGCAGATAACTTCTGCTGCTGCCAGAAACACTCCACAGCCCAGACGTCATTTCTTGTATGCTGTATCTATTATTTAAAGACAATCTCTCAGCTAGAGCAAGGTGTTCTGTAACACTCTGTGGAAATTACAACTGGAAATAAAGACTATTTGTACATTATGCTGGGGGAGATGTAAAAGCAGGTGGTGGCACGGGTGTATTTTTTCTTTTTTTCAGTTGCTTTCCTGTGGCAGATCAATCACCTCTGGTTCTTAGGCAGAAAAAAAAAGAAAAAAGGGGGGAATCGTGTCACTGCAATTTTTTTGGCCACTAGCTTACCTAAGATGAAGATTTTTTACCCCAATATTTAGTATTTATATTGTTTAACTGTTTTACCTGAGTTTTGACCCTTTGTTGTGTGCATTATATCCACACACGCATTGCCATAGGAACAAGAGCAAACTCTTGCTTAGGCAATGGGGGAGAACTTAATGGAAAAAGAAAAGGTAAAAATAAAAAAAGAAGAAAAATTGAAATATGACATAGTAGTAATTTTAACAGTGCAATGTCCTTGCTGTATTTCTTCCTTCATTAAGTATTTCAGAATTCATTGTGTTAATTTAGTGTCGGAGTGAGCTGTGAATTCACACACTAAAGCTAATGATAAATAGGTGGACAGCAGTGGGACTGTAAGTCCAGAAGATATTGTTCGAAGAGCAGGTTTATCCTTGATATTCCCAGTAAGGGAGAAAGTGGAGTCAGATATAAGTAGGGCAGTAAGTAGGCGAGTCTGCGTCTCATCAACAAACTCCAGCTGGACAGACCTCTAAAGTCTACAGAAACGGTAACTTGACCTTTGTCCCCATTAAGTGTTTGGTGGGATTGGCCTGGGCCACAGCTGACCTGAGGGAGCTCCTGATGCTATTTCTGAAGGCACTCTCCTTTGGTTCATCTGCAGGGCCACGAGAGCAGCTGCTAGCACAGAACGGGTCACTCCTTGGCACCAGCCACCCTGAAACGTGGGCACCACCCCAGAGCAAGGAGCAGCAGGAACCAACCATCAGAGTGGATTGGACCAGATGATCTCCAGAGGTCCCTTCCAACTCCTACCATGCTGTGATCATTAGGCAGATGTTTTACAGTGCTTGCTGGCCTCCCTGCTTTTCCAGATGTCACAGACCACATCTGAGGACAACTATGCTGTACTCTTCATCTCTGCAGGAGCCCACGTTTGTTTGTTTGTTTTTAGAAAACTGTTTAGTTGAATGAACACTTAGAGAAATCATCTTAATTAGGGATCCATTACTCTTCTGTGCCTGGTGGGAAAAAATCATTCTGGTTTTTAACCAAAACCTGGTATCTCAAAAATCTGGGGTTTTGAGGCTGCTTGTCCAGACGAATAGAAAGGAAGCAACTGTCTTTTCAACCCTTCCAAAAACCCTGATAAGGCACGGCCGTGTCACAGAGATGCCAAAGCCAGAAGAACGCAGCCAAGCTGGCAGCAAAAGTACTGTTACAGTGCCAGGCAGTAAAATTCACCATCATTTTAAGTCTGTGTTGAGTACCTTCATCTGCTGGTCAGTAACCGCATATTTTATTTCGCATCTCAAGTCATTCCAGCCTAAAGGTGAGAGCATGCTTGATATTGATCATTTTACACTAAAAAAATCTCTTTCCTAGAAGGTAAATGGGTCTCAACCACCTGGGCAAGTGCAATTGATGTGAAGATGCTAGTGGTGGGTTCCCCAAAACTCCCTAGTTACAGACATTTATATAAAAATAGGCTTATATATAAAGATAATCACAAATTACAAGCATATGTGGGTCTGTTAATATTAGCTATTGCTAGTTTTTCACTCATTTTTCAAAAATTAGCACATTTATAAGAGATTTATCACTGCTGGACCTACTGTGTGACTACAAATATTAAATTATATGTGAGGAAAAATTCTTTCTAGTTTGATTACTGCTGACAGATACTCCACAGTGTGTCTAAATGTAATACCATAGGTCTTGGTGGACAACACAGAAGTTTTTCAGTGTTGGTAATAATGTATTTTGCTTAATTTAATATTTAATTAATGAGGGCAGTATATGGAGGTTCCTGTTGACACCACGGTGCAGAGAAACCATTCCTCTTTAGACACAAACTCCTCTTCCTCTCTGTTCTGAAGGTGCAGCTAAGCTCTGAATACAACTCACATAGGGTAGAGACCAAAAAATAACCATTTTTTTGGGTATTAATTTTGTTCTTGTGGTTTCATTTAGGGCATAAAACTCCTTCATGGCAAATGAATGAAAGGTTTCCTTTATTTTTGCTTATGCACAGAAGAGATTTGAGCTTCCTTGGCTTGACTTTTCGGTGTTTCAGTTTCATTTTTACAATAAAAGCCCAAATCACAGTTGTAGTTTCGTGGCAAATCTTCCCCTCTGGTTTCATGTCTTTTTTCCCCTATGCAATCTGTACACAACTCAGCTTCCACTCCACAAACTCACATATGGAACGATTGCTTCTGATGCGTGTCACTGTGGTATTTATGTGCTAGCATTCAGCAGCAGCAGCACTATCAACTGGTCCTCAAACAAGTCCAGAAACTACTTAGAAATTTAATAATGATTTTTAACGCTGCGTTTTGCCTACTCTCCAGGCTCTGCTTTATTAAAATCATCCGGTAACGCTGCTAAGGTGGCAATGAGCTTCTCGAGTTCATTTTGAGGAGAAAATGATTCCTGAGCAGCATAGCGACAGGCTTTGATGATTACAGATTTCACATATTCTGCTCCTTCCAAAGGGCTTATAGAGATTGATAGATCTACACAGGGAGAAATGAAAAAATGACGGGAAGAGATATAAATAGACTTTTTCATTAGGATGAATGATGGAAGGTATTAACCTCACTACAACAGCGTGCCTTTTACATGTCTTCTTTTTCATTCCTTTTGACCTGCTATCAGTTGCCTTCCAAGGAAAAGTTAACTACAGCCTGAGACGCAGGTGAGGTGGAAATAAATGTTTCCTCAAGCATTATTACTGTTCGGGAAAGTGTCCATCAGCCAAAATGTCAGGCTCCAAATCCATTTAAGCACTGCGCAGAGGCTAAGCAGGTAGCTATTATTAATTTTTAAGTCTGCCTGACGGGTTTCAGACCAAGAACTGGGGTTAACTCGATGCACTGAATATTGCGGAGTGTGTTTAATTAGGGAAGCTTTGACTCTCACGTGGCTGAGGGTTTATTCTGTGCAAAGATGTGATGGAATAGCTGTGTCTACCTCAGAAGAGAATCTGCTGCATCATATTAAAATGCTTAAAATCACTGTTTCATTGCAGTTTCTTGGACTTTTAGCCTCCTGTAATCACTGTTGACTTTTTACCTGCCTGTTCTGAAGCACCGCTCTATTCGCTCAAATAATTTTTTTTCATTATTCTGCAAGTTAACAGTGTGATTTTTTTCTCCAGAATTTTTTTCCTGGTTTTCTCCATTAATTACCAAACTGAACCATTTTCCCACTGTGCCTTACAAAGACATTTCTTCATTTCAAACCTCTCTGTGGATTGCCGTGCAAGAGTTAACATTTGCCTTTAATGTATTTATCTATAAGCACAAATGAGCATTAAGACACAAATTAGCAGAAAGTGATTGGATTTGGGAATAAAAATGTAACAAATCAGAAAGTATTTCCCTCCCCAGTTGTAACATCTCTTGGCTCTATCTATTCTGCTTCTTTGTTCCACACCCAGCACAAGGATTTAACCACTGCCCCAGGTCATCTGCTGCTAACTAAAAAAAAATCCATTCACACAAAGAATCTAGAAGATTGTATGTAAAAGAACAAGTGAAAAGGGAACTTGTACATTGCTAGCAAAGGAGAGTACTGAGCTAAATTACACCACGCTTTGCAAGACCAGAGAGATGATTTTTCACTTGCAATAGAACAGGGGGTTCTGGGAAGACCAGCAGAAATTAAACGTGGATATCCAATTCCTTTGTGGAGAAAGGGCACTGGGTTATTTTTACATACGGGATCACCTTAGCACTTGATGTGCTTTACTTGTTAATAGGTAGATCTGCTCTTCTCTATTCTCAGGGATTTAAATCTTCATTGGTATCGTACAGCACAAAACTCTAAAAGGACAGTAAGGTGGGCTCGTAGAGAGGAAAGTGATCCACCTGAATGTCGAAGACAGACCTTGCCCCAACTCTTCTAAGCAGACACCTTTTCTCAGTGAACAAGGCCCTTAACTTGATCAGAACCCTCTTGTAAAAGCCCTGAATATGATCCACATACACTTTTTCTTTAGCAGGTGACTACATTTTCCATGAGCACATTGTATTCCGTGGTGGGAGTTTTATCTGTCAGATGACTGGAACATGGATGCGTAAAACACACTATAGATCATTAACCAAACCCAGCAATAATAGAGCATATTTGTGTAGAAAGTGAAGGGCTTGTCTTCTCAGGTACAGATACATCTACATTTGCAGGCAAACATACACTATTACTCTTTTAAAGGCATGGAAGTTTTTGTCCTCCTTATCAGTTCCAATCATTTAATGAAGCCTTCCAGTTCCAGGTGTTTAGTTACTAATTGTCTCATAAAAGAAGTCTGCAAATACGCAAATGAAGCTCAAGCTACTGTCTCTTGGACGGCACCACTCTTTGCCTGGGCTTACTGTGCCTTTCCATAGTACACAATGTGCTTAATATGCTTATGGCTTCTTTCCACTTTGTTTTGCCTGAGAATCTCTTTGATGTATTTTCCTCCTATTAGAAATCTAAATGGAAGTGTTAAAATAGGTTTGACACTAATGTCTGTTGCATTATGATGGAGAACCACACATCGCACAGTTCAGAGGAATGGAAAAATATTTTGTTTATGATCCTTAGCACTGTTTTCAATCCAAAAGTCTCTTTTCTATCCCAGACATGAATTATTCGAATGATTTTTTCAATAAGATATTATCAAATGTTTTCCTACAAACTCAGATAATTTTTTCTGCTATATTCATTTCACCCACTAGTGCTATTCTGTGAAGAAACAAAAACAACCCTGTCAAGATTTGTGAATAAAAGTTTAAGAATATATATTGGGCTGTGTATTATTTATCCTATAGTCATAAAATCGTATTGGTTATTTGCTCCATTTTTTTTCCCCCTCGTATGGTAAATATTTTACTGCTTAACTCCTCCTATATGTGAGGAAATAACCAGGAGGGTCACACATTATCCCTTTTTAAAATAGTCATGTTCTTGTATTCACTCTTATTTGCTCATCTAATATTATTTCATTCTCACTATCGCTTTCCCCAATCTCATTAGGCAATTCCCACAATCACTATTCACGCAACATCCTACCAAAATATTCAGCATATTCAGATTATTCCAAGGCCCGTGGAATAACTTTGGACAAATACTGCATCAGAGGTGTGCACATTCTCAAACTTTTTTGAACAATATGGGTATATATAAGGGTTTTATTGATAAAGGCAGGTCAAGAATGTGAGCTCAGCATTTAAGTGCATCATCTAGTTACTTTTAAGTGTTGGAGTGTTGGACAAATCTATCTAATTATTTGCTGGTGTGACTTAGATAAATATATATAATTAATTATATATATAATTTGTTCCAACAATATTCAGCAGTATGAGCAGTTCAGAGATCTCTGTGAAGAAGTTTAGTAAGTACAAACCTGACACCAAGATACGGTGGTAGCACCTAAATATGTAGGTTTGGGGCACAACTGCTAGTGCCTGTGAATGCCAAATTCTGCTGTTTTTCAAACTTTGTTCTTTGCCCTGGTAGTTAACGCAAGACAAAGTCCCACCCTAGTTAATGCCAGACCAAGTCTCATCCTAGGAACAGAGGAGATGTGTGTTGGTACTTACAACTGTCCTCATCCTCCATGAAAAGACTGATCACATAACAGGCGTAGACAAACCCAACAAGCTGTGTGAAAGAAGAAGAAAAGAAATCATCAGAACACACTCCACACTTACTAAGCTTTTAGTACAATGGTATATAGAGTTATTTAATTAAAATTAAATTCCATTTCCTGCGTTGATTTGCAAATTTCAGTGCAAATGGTCACAAACAGCTGAATTCAAGAGATACTCTCTCTTTTGCTCATGCTGCATTGTATTTTAAAATCTTTTTCTGGTCCCACTGAGAGCAGCATTGAGGAGCACTACTACTGAGCGGTATTGGTGGAAAACACTTGGACCTTGATGTTCAGCTGGACTTACATTCCTTTGCTCAGTACTTCTATTCTCACATGACTTGGTCCACACAAATATAGGTCCCCTAAGCACCTAATTTATTTATTAACAAGAGAAAATAGTTATCAACTGCTCCAGAATTAAGTCATAGTAAAGCTTGTATGGAATCCACGGGAGAAATGTTTTTGTTTACATGAAGTGTGCCAGTGAAGAACATTTGATTTGGTATGTGAAGTGTCACGATGTAGCTGAACAGGAGAGCTGGGTTGTGATCCGTCAGTGTTGGGAAACACCTTATCAGAAGAGCTGATCAGTAAATCACGTCAGCTATGTGAGAAACGAGTAGACTCATGTCCCCAAAGGGCACCACCAGCAAAGCCATGCCATTATTTTAACAGTAGCTCCCACAAAAGCAGCCTCCTCAACTTGGATCTGTGTCACTTGTGCTGCTAAGAGAAAGGGATTAAGGTCTTTAGGATCATGGAATAGAAGCTTCCCTCATTCACTTTCCATACAGATAAAATGTTGTCTTATGACCACCACCAAAGACGAAGAAAATCCCACTGGGCGAGGAAACCTATTAAACTGCGCTACCCAGACATGTCCATGCTTGAGAAAACATTGTTTGTGCAGCTGTACACAATCCGTGCTATCCGAAAGCCTTGAAAAGACTGCTTGCGAGAGATTGCGGAAATAACCCAGAGATTAATTTTAAGAAAACTGCTATTTCTCTGGTCCATTCAAAAAAAAAAAAAAATCTAATTAAAATAGTTCTTCTAAGGGTGTCACAGATCAACCATCTGAGAAAGAGGTAATTTAATAGTATCTAGAAAGGTATAAGCTCCTTCAGAGGCACAGGAGTCATTACAACCTGCTTTCTGGTTGGGCTGCATGGGGAGCTTTACAAGCAGCTCCAAGAGCCTCTCAGCAGACAAAAAGCTTGCCTGCACAAGGGAATTCAGGGGAAGTTAAGATGAATTAACTAAAGCTGTGAAATCAATGCACATAAGATAAAGTACATTAAATCCCCGTGTGGCCTTTCTCATTCAGAAATAAAGTGGCCCTAGTTCACTGGAGCTTAATCCTCCTCCAAGGGATTAATCTTCTCCATGGAGAATTAGGCTCTGGGATGCCAATGCGGAGTTACTTGTGAATGGGAGCTGGCACTCTGCTGCAACACAGTCCCGACGGAGCCTCCTCTCCAGGGCATTCACCTCCCTGGTGTTTTGGCAAATCAAGTTTAACCCAACTGTCCTTGGCTCTTTTTTTGGGTCCAGTTTCCCGTGGTGGTTTTGCCACAGCCTCTATTAGGTGGACATCACTTTGTGGTTCTCGTGCTTTGAGCCAGCTCAATGCAAACCAGCTCTGCAGGAGGCTTGTGTTGATGTCTAGGACCAAGCTGTGCCTAAGCTGCCAAGCCCTGCTGCGCCTGGTGTCATGGTGCCTGCAGCTGGATGGAACCTCAAGCCATGACCTCAGTGTGAGCCCATGTTGACCTGCTGAAGTCTGCATCGGCGGTAAGAAGAATCCAGCCTCGTGCTGTTAATGAAAATGGGATCTTGTGGGTCTGCTGCTCTGCACCTGCAGGACCAGCGCTGCCTTACTGACTCCTTGACAGATTAAGCACATTTTTTCCCCTAAACTTCACAGTTTAGAGCACCTTTCAGGCATGACAACTGAAGCAATATGATATATGAGTCGGGGTAATTCTGGTATTGCTGTTCAGAGGTGGACAACAATGTTTGGCTTGTCTATTAATTATAGTCAGGTATCTGACATCTACAATACAATTAACAACAAGTGATGAAGTGGGAAGACACCCTTCTACAGATGAGACCTGCTTCCAGATCCTTAAACAGAGCTACGGCTACCATAGTGTGAATATTTTTATAAATTAATTAATTCAACCCCCTTCTTTTGCTTTACTGATGGACACAGTAATAAAATATTTATTCCAACAAATTGCTTGTGCTATCTTGATTAACCCGACTGCTGTTAAATTAACAACATTATGCTCATGTGAACCCATCCAGCCATAATGTTAATTGCCAATTTGCAATGAGCTGACTGATGTGCACTGGGTTCTTGATACTGAAAATGCTTGCCTGGCACCAAGTGATAGACTTTCAGGTGTGCTCCTCGATAACTAAAGGAAATGTGATGCAAATAAACTGGAAGATACTTCATTTGCTCATCTTGGGTTTCATTGATCATTCAAAGGCACCAATGACTCATAGAATGGTTTGGGTTGGAAGGGACCACTAAAGGTCATCTAGTCCAACCCTGGTTGCAACAGGATGTTCAAAGCATCAAAAGATCACTAGCACCTGAAGGTATAAGTGGGAGCCTCTGGCTTGATCCAGAAAGCCATTGAGATGTCAAGGAGGACTTTCCTTGACAATGTTGACTTTCAAGGCATGGAAACCTTCTGGGATCCCTGCACTGTACAGGGATCTTGTATAAGGATCTCTGCAGAGCCCAGTCTAGTAGCCTGTCTAAGAAGACACTTGTCAGTGTTATTCTACAGAAAATTAAGTGGGGATACTGGGAAGAGGTTGTTATCCTCTGCTTTCATCGAGCTACACAGTAGCTAGGGCACGTCTTGCTCTGGAGAGAATAACACATAAAACACTCAGATTTTGTCACTTATTGTCACAATTGTCACCTAAGCTAAGCTGGCAGAGACTTCAGCGTGGAATGCAGAAAGGCATTTCTTATTAGTATAACACAGGTACCTTTATACAACGCCATTATCAAGGTTTTTGATGCATAATTTATATTCTGCTGATAGCCTTAGGTAAAGACGAGGTAGCAGTCTCTGTTATTTTTCTCCTGTGCAGTCACTATGGTCCCTTGAGGACCTAAATACTTTAGCCTAAAATCTCTAGGCTTAAGCTACAGACATCTGCATGAAATATAAATGCCTGGTTTAATAGAAATTAAATTAGATGATATAATTGTCCATCATTAAACTGCAAGAAACTGCAAAAACATGTCAGAAATTAAAAACCTAATCATCTGAGCAAATAAATGCTGTGACATATAATTGCTTTAATAGGTGAACATTGCCAGAATATATCCTATTAAAAATAAGAATCAAACCAAGTGTAAAATGTATATTTACTTGCAAATTAATGTGTTTAACAGTTACCAGTTAATGTGACTTCCACTGAAGGGATCTGGGAACCTTTGTCCTTCACTCACACAAGAGAAAGACATAAACCCCAGTCTTTAATCCTTATTTATTTGGCTATCATATGATAGATATCTAAGAGGGTTTTTTTTTGGAATGAAATCAAAGTCTCAATAGATAAAACCACCAAACACAGTATTTAAACACAACTGGCTAAACCACAGGGTTTTATCTTGCAATATATTGATTGTTTATTAATGGTTCAACTGAACACAGTGAAAATCAACAGTGTAAAATAAAGCAAACCTTAAATTTTGAAAGTTAAAGAACTAAACAGGGGAAAGTCAAGGGGATCAGGGTGATAAGTAGGAAGAGGGAGCAAAAGGAGATCTACATCTGAGTAGACTCTTAACAAATCACCAGAAAAGAAGCGGATAAACAAGCAAGACTTTCTCTAGATCTAGTTTTCCTCCAGTGGTAAAGAAAATAAAAGTTATCCTAGGAACAGGGTCAAAGTTCTCCTATTTAGGTTAATGATTAATTAGCTTGTGACCCAAATAACAGGGAGCAAGGAACCCCTTTACACCTAATTTTTCAACAAGCAGATACAAAGATATCTTTCTTCCTTTCTGTAAATCTGTCTTTGTGTTACTTGGACTTTAATTTTCTGAATAACTGCTTTTACTTAACTTATCAGTATTAAGGATCATTTCAGAACTACTTGCAGATGATGTGAAATTTTGTATCTTTTGATAGAGAAAAGAAATTTAGGTTTGATGGTGTCTTGTAACCCAGAGTTTCTTCAAGGTATCCAACGAATAATGACTTCACCTCCACTACTGCTTTGGAAGCTGGTGATGAAATCAGAAGAAAGAATGAAAGAAAAGTCTGCCAGTGACTAGAGCCAATGCAAATCACTTTGGCATGTGACAAAGTACTTGGAAAGATTTCTGAATCCCAGGGAAACCAATTATACATGCAAGGGGTACCCAAGTAAACTCTTTCTAGAGCAGCTGAATATTGCAAATCTTGGCCATTTTTTATGCTAATATTCCTTTTAAAATTCTTCCACTGCTTATGCTGCAATTATGAAAGATGTCCTTTGCTGATAAAATGCCAAGAGATATTTTTCCCTCCTTATTAGATCAGAAGGCACATAATGAGAGCATTATTTCCACCTACTTGTGGCAACAGACGCAGAGAAAGCATTTTAATTCCAACAATGCATTGCAATCCGTAAGAATTACTTACTTCATGATTCTATGATTCCCTTCATGCATGATGCAAAGGACACATGCATAAAACTGTTAGATCGCCATGAGGCAGAAGCCATTTAAAGACAGACAAATTGTGACATAGAAACAAAAATAACCAGATCAAGATTTCAGTGGAGTGATGAGGAGTATAAGAATAGAATTAACACAGTCTGATCTCCACTGTTCTCTAACCTCCTTTAGAGATACTTCTTAAACACCTTGGTAATAGTAACTAAACCCAAATGCATTATTAATCTAGCTCCTGTTAATCCTGAAACATAGCTTGAAAACTGTACAAAAAACCATACAAAGCTGTCATGAACAACAATTATGCCAGAGCATACCAGAGGGAAAAATAGAATGACAAAAAGCAACTCACTGATGAAACCTAAGCCATCGTATTAGCTCATGTTAGGAAATGTTGTATGACCTGATGAATTGCAAAGTGACACTTTATGTCTACCCATGCCAGGCTGCTCCCATTAACCCTCCTGGTGGAACCTTCAGAGAAGATTTTCAGGGGTGGTAGACACAGAAATGCACCTCAGAAGTGAGCTCCAAAGCCTGAAAGACATGCACCAGCTTAGACCCAGCAGTAATTAAATCACAGGGAAAAGGAAAGGAAAGGAAAGGAAAGGAAAGGAAAGGAAAGGAAAGGAAAGGAAAGGAAAGGAAAGGAAGACTTGAATGATAACCAAGAGCTGGTTAAAATCCACAAGGATGAGGAAATTCATATAAGGATGAGCACAGATTGTCTGAAAACTTTTCTTCTGATCTAGTCTGCAGGGGGAGCTGGAAAAGCAGCATTCAGTACTTCTCCCTGCATCTCAATTCCAAATTCTTTTTGGACACTGCAGAGTTAAATTGTCTTTTTGTATTAATATTTTGTTCAGTACAGACAAAGAAGATCACCAGAAAATAATATTTTTGCTATTTTTTTCTTTGATATGTAAATATATATTGGAAATCCTTAAAATCTTCTCTTCTTTAGGGGACCACAGGTGATAAGTCTGTCTATTCTTGGCAAAAAAAGTTTACCTCCATCTTTAAGAAGGTAAGAAAAGGCAGAACAGACAAACAGGTGATGGCTTTTGACTCTGGAAAATGAGAAGTGAAACAAATCACTTCAACATGAACCAGACTTTTATACCATTTTGCCTTTTTTTCGATTATTCATTGAAATCCTGCAGTGATGAGCAATAGCACATCGCAGATCAAAGAGGTGAAGATAAGAAACTCCTTCGCGATCATCCCCTTTGCTTTTCCATCTAGCAGGATATCTCGCAGATGCTCTACCACACATGGGTGTTCTCTTGGATATGAATCTGCCGTATGCAAACCACAGAATAAATGACTCAGTTTTGACCCGCAGTTGAGCTGGTTTTGCTCTTTGGAAGGAGCAATGCTCTAATCAGAAACAGGGTTGGATTTGTGTGTTTGGCAGGTAACTCAGTGGTCTCTTCACTCATCTCTAATGCCTAAAAGTGTGCAACATGAAGAACTCTACAACAGTAGGTTCCTTTTGGAAAACCTTTGTTTGATAGCTGGTTTTCTTCTTGGCTCTCCTTCTCACTGTAGCTCCTATTATGGATAATATTAACTCCTTCAAGCTGCCACCTGAATGTGCAACTGGAGGTGCATGAACAATAGCACATACACATGTCCTTACAGTGCTTTGTGGGGTGGTCTCCTGTGATACGTGAGAAACAAGGCTACCAGGAAAGCAGCAATGTTATCAGTTTGCTCAGGTATTCCCAGTTAAACTCTGAGCTAAAAGGCTTTTGTGCTGGATTCCCACTGGGTTGAAATGCTATCAAGGATGGCAACAAAGCTTTGCTTTCTATCAGTGCCTAATGAATTTCAGAAGTTGTTTCTCCAGTCATATCTGACCCAGTGTCATCTCTTATATGACATCTCCCTGGTGCAGTTTATTTGCTTGCAGTTTATAAAATCCCAGACTGTTTTGAGTGGGAAAGTACCTCTAAAGGTCATCTAGTCTCCTTCTCTGGAGACTTTCAAAACCATCCTGGACATGATCCTGGGCCCCCTACTTTGGTGACCCTGCTGGAGCAGAGGGGTTGGACCAGATTATCTCCAGAGATCCCTTCCAACACCCACCATGCTGGGGTTCAGTAGAAAGATGAAGGGCAAAGGGCTTCTTCAGACTGCTGCCATCCAAACCACTTATCAAACAATTTCATTCCAGAAATAATAAGCTACTGTCAGACGATAAAAATCTTATCACAGCTTTTCAAATTCAATTACACCATGAAACAACCACTAATATCAAAAGACTGGAGGGTTTTCTCATTAGTATTTTAAAGCAGCAAGACAGATTATTTTGAGTGTGTCAATAATGATTCATGCTTCTCATTGAGTCCCCATTGTAAGGGAGAATCTGAAGACAGCTGAACTGTCCTTTTTCAGGCCAAGATATGAAAAACATGATTAAAGTTGTTACAAATCTAGATGGGGCATAACTTTGTCTGACAGCTACAACAAGAGCGGGCGAGATGCAAAGAGGGACCTGATCATTTGGCCGCTTTATGGGTAAGACTCAATTATTGCGGAAGAAATAAGGAGGAAATCTGCCAAAAGCTGCCAAGAGAAACAAGGTGTAGTGGGTTATGATTCTCTGGTAGTGAAGGGATACTGGTCAAGATGGTATATAACCTTCCCAATGGGCCAAAAGGATCATCACCACGAAATACTAAACATCTTCAGTGTCTAAGGAAAGGTAAATTACTGCTGGACCCTGGGCTGCACATGAGGATCGCTCTTTATCAGTAAGGTTTGCACAGTTTTATTAAGGTTTAGCTGATTAAAATATAGTGTGTAAACACGAGCAACTTTTATACCAATAAATTGTTAATATTGTGTGGAATTGAAGTATTTTATAATGGCAACATTTCAACACAAAAATTCCTGAAAGCTGAAACCGTCTCAGGTTTTGAAGAGGTTACACTGGCAAAGTAACTATTGTTTTATCTTTTTGTCAGAAAAAGAAGCTGACATTTTTGCAGCACACAGTTGTAAATGCAATTTCCTCACTGCATTTTCCTTGTTTTCTTATTTTCTATTTTCAAGTTATGCCTGCTCTGTCTGTTTGGCACCTACGCCATGTCTGTTCTGCATTACAGGTGAATAATCCAGGCTGGAAGAATTTTCTCTGACCATTTATCTGTAAAGAACCCTCACAAATGAAGTGAGTTTCAAAACCCTTCTGGATGTGATGCTGGGCACCCTGCTCTCGGTGACCCTGCTGGAGAAGTGAGGTTGGGCCAGACGGTCTCCAGAGGTCCCTTCCAACCCCCACCATGCTGGGATTCTGTGATTTATTTATCTGAAGCACCATGCAATCAAAGCTCAGCTCAATTCAAAGACAAACACTTAAGAAAAGCAATTTCTCTACTTTAAAAAGCATCTCAGTCTAGCAGTAGATCAAGGAGAGGACTTAGGAAAGGCAGATCTGGGTCTGTTGTTATGGGAGGACAACTGATCTCAGCTGGATTCAGTTGGACTGCCTCAGTGACTGATTCACTAACAGAAGAACAGGTGACCACAGACACAATTTTGACGTGGCACAGGAAAAACTTTTCTGTTTCTAAAAAATGAGGTAGAGGGTTTACAAAGCCCTACAACAACTGTTTGAACCGCTATTTTTATAGTGTATTTTAAGCAAGCTCTCAATAAAAATATGGCACACTGTTGCACAGAGTGCATATGTAAACTTGCTTAGATAAATTTGCAAAACCTATAAAAAATCCTGGCTAGGTATTAGAACTGAAGCAGCTGAGAGAGAGTATTTCTTGAGTGAATAAAAGCTGATACTGAGATAGCGTTTATTGGATTATAAACATGGCCACATTCAGACGTAGGTTTATTGAAACATTATTTTAATACTCTTTAAGATCAAATGATTCCAGATGGTTAATCTGGAATCCCCACAGCTAGGCCTGTCAGATATCCTGAAAGTTTAATCAGACTTTGAACACATCGATGGGCTTTGAACAGCTTGGATCCTCAGGAAAAAAAATAAAAGAAAATAAAATCCTTGGGAACAATCAGGAAGAGATTGATGAAGATATCTAAATAATAGGCAGCAGCGGTTAGGAACATCAAGGGAATGGTTGAGTGCACTGAATTCGGGCAGAAGGTAACAGCATGCTAAAGCAAAGCAACCAAAGCCAACAATAATGCACTTCTCACACAGGAAGCTCTGCTTTTGATTTCCCCCAGCTTGCTGAAGAAACCTGGCCGAGACCTCAAAGTTTGAAAAAAAAGGTGCATAAATAAAGGATTAGCAAATATTTATTTTATGGCTTTGCGCAAGACTCAGCTATAGACAAAGAACACACTAATTATCTCCATCATTTCACTCCTGACAGGATATGACGATTCATATGAATTCTCTTGTGTTTCATGGCCTACGTCCTTCACCATCCCTCGAGGGGTTTCAAAGCCATGGAGATGCGATGCTGAGGGAGATGGGATAGTGGTGCCCTGGCAGTGCTGGGTTAACATTTGGACATGATCTTAAAGGTCCTTTTCAACCTAAATGCTTCTATGATTCTATGATTTCCTCGCTTTCCACTCTCCTTACTCAATGAAAGCAATGGTTGGACTAGATGATCCTTGAGGTCACTTCCAACGTGGTATTCTATAATTCTATGAAGACAATTGGAGGATAATTCACAATATAGGAGAGAAGAATGTAAAAATAACAGTTTTCACACAGCGCTTGCAAATGGTTGAATGTTGCTGAAGCTTCAAAACTCAAACCTAGGCAAATTTGGGCTCTCCTTCAAAATCCCCAGGCTTCCAATCAACCTTTTCTCCCTTTTTTTTTTTTTAGCCCAGTCACTCTGATTTATTACACTCCTTCTTCCTGTTAATTATGGTTCTTTTTCTAAGGATTATCTCATATGGTGTTTACAGAATTAGCAATTGAGTTTTAAGAATACCACCAAATACTGTGTTTGTGTGGAGGAATTAGTCTCAGTCTTTAAATACTGAAGCTATTTTCCCTTAATAAAGCCTGGTTTCATATTTTCTATCCTCACAGCTTCACCACAACAGAACTAAACAATATGGTATTTCACATGCAGACTTAGCCGTGGAAATCCAAAACAAAGTCTTCAGGATTCATTTTTGGGTCTACAGCATGTTAGAGAGTCTAGGGTAGGGGGGTGGTCTCAGGGCACTTTCCCAAAATATTTTGCATTGTTTTATTTCCAAATTGCTTTAGACTGGAAACTCATCTTTGCCAGCACTTTTAGCAGATGCCTTCAAATACTTAGACATGGAGGGCAAGTTTAGTAAATGATTATTTATACATTTAAGAGGATTTGTGTGCATTTTATAGTCTAAAATCCTTGCAATAGACATCGCCTGCCCTGCTGAGAATCTTCTACAGTTGACATGGTGCCAAAGCTTCATTCAAACTTTGTATGGCTGCAGAGAAGTTGGACACAACGGGAAGACTGATGGCCAAGGAACATGCACAAAAGGGAAAGAGAGCACTTTGGGGTATGGGAATAGCATAAGAAACTCTGTGAGACAGCAGAATTAGCTTGACAGAGAGTAGAATACGCTATTCTGTAATGATTGCCATGTTCCTGGCAACAGAGAGATGTGCTGAGTGAAGAGCATCTCTCCTTTTCATTATTATTATTATTGTTGTTGTTATTAGTAGTAGTATTATCATGGTTATGTTTATTATTGCTGTTGTGAGGAAATGGCACCTGCAAATTTGTGGGAGACTGATGTGCTGTTTCCTTTCCATTAATGAATGTAAACTACAGTTAATCACTTAAACTCTCCGTGATTTTGATTTTTAAATGCCATCAGAGAGAGCATTTTGTGCACGTGGTAAAATCTCTGCACAAAGGAAAATAAAATTCCCTTCTTATTTACAGCAGTGGGAGGATTGTGATTTGCTGCATCAGGGCCACGGTTTCATCCACACTTTTAACTTCTCTCAGCTTCCTGCTTCTCATTTTGCTAACAACGGTGATGCCTTAAAATAATTTCCCATCTTAGGTTCTACCTTCCTCCCTTTCCTTGTTAACTGCTTCTCTCTCTTTTACCTGACAAGGGAGTGAAAGGGGTGATTGGAAGACATTGGTTGTTTTCATTTATACAGAAAAAACGCAAACCATTTTGCTTTTCAGTATCCAGAGTCTTTGGCAACAGGGGCTGAAGTTACCCAGGCACTTCCACCACCATCAAGGTAGATTCCTCATCCTGAACCCCTCTTGGTATCTCCTGTTTGCCCTGGCATTGAGTTGAAGCTTTGGATGGGTTTTGATGCTTGACTCTTTTTCTCTTTTTTTTTTTTTCTTTTTTGATTAAATCCATAACATATTTACCAATAGAACAGAACCATTTTCTCTCCTGCTTCTTTTCATATTCATTATTACTCTGTTGACAAGTTAATCTATGGGTTATAGAAACCTAAGTACCTTTACTTTGAATCCATAACTTGCAGAAGTATCACAGACGCTCTGGAAGTCCTTATGTAAAGGGTACATTGTTTCCTTAACTGTCTTTAACTAAATAGTGCTTTCTTTTCAACTAAATGACCTACAATTTCAAATACTCTTCAGCCTTCACACTTCACCCTCCTCTCTCTTTCTCTCTTTTCATTTATTAAAATATGGATCAAAATCACATTTCCTTCTGATGCTTTTTCATCGTGACTTCAAATGAGTGTGAAATTTTCTC
Source organism: Todus mexicanus (assembly GCA_013389965.1). NCBI lineage: Eukaryota > Metazoa > Chordata > Aves > Coraciiformes > Todidae > Todus > Todus mexicanus. The sequence goes on from WEIS01059043.1 coordinate 58,648, forward strand.
AGGAAATAAATGCCTGTTTCCATTTTTCCAGCAGATATTCAGATAATGAAAATGCTCTCATAAGTCATGTCTTCAGAGATTTGATTGCCAGTCTATTTTCAAGTCGAAGGAAACAGTCACGTTTATTTCAGAGTTCCCCAGGCCAAGCATTATTTGCACTCGACGTTCTCCAACTTTCTAATTATAAGTATTGCAATGTGCTTATATCATGATACCTCTTGTGACTGCTTCTAATCTAGACTTATACTTTACTATCTCAGGTGGCATATGGCTGTTGTACCTCTCTGCAAGGTAGCGCTTTGCTTCTAGTTTTATCTACCAGCTAAAAGCAGTTTGGATTTTTTTGTCAATTAAAAAAAAGAGGAGGAAACACCTGCTTATTTTTACTGCTCTTGTCTCCTCCGACATCCTCATTTGTTCTTGTGAGATGAATCATTTTCTTCCTTCCAACTAGGACCAGCGGTTCAATGGCAAATGCGAATGGCACATAATGAAGTAAATAAGACACGATGTGAGGGGAAATTTAGTTGGTTAGAGCAGAGGTCTAGGATGTAGGGACAATAATAGAGCTCTAAAAGTGCCATATGGTGACTAAAAGCCTCAATTTGTTTCAGAAGCGCTGCGTTATGCCAGATAAAAGACCTTTTATATCAGCCTCTTTATATCTTGCCTTTGCAAATCGACCCTACTTTATTCCTTGGCTCATTTACATATTTTTCTGTTGCTAATAGTAAAAGCAAGAAAGCTTGGAATTGGCCAAGTTCTATAAAAAATCAGGTGTATTCTTCACAAGGTTGCAATTGTATGGATAGTCTTGGAACTAGAAAATATATCTATGACACTTCTTTGCCAAATCAACTATAATAAAATACGCTGTATAGGAATTATCTACCAAATCAGAGCTCGCTGACATATACCAGATACTCGTGTTAATCAGCTAGACCATGAAATAAGTCCTTCGCCACACGCATTTTTTGATCAACCTAGTATCGGTTTAACGTATACATACTAAAATATAAGTTACTTGTATTTCAATTTTAGAGAAAATAAGGCAAACATGGCTTTAGGGGGTTGGACTAGATGACCTTCAGAGGTCCCTTCCAACTCAAGGCATTCTATGATTCTATGATGTGAATATCTGCCTACAAGGAAAACAAATTACATTTGGATGCTAATTATGTACACCCCTAATTTGGCCCAAACAAGCAGCTTTGTACCTAAGCAGTTCAATTCTACGGGTTTTCATTTCTGTACAAATCATAAAGATACACAAAGCCAACATTTGATGCAGGGGTCTTGCTTTTTGTCTTGCATAAACTAGCATAAATCAAAAGCAGCAGAAATACAGCAATGCAAAAGAAGTATGACGTGAGAATTAAGTTCAGGCTCTCCTTTCGGCACAGCTTTTTCCTTGCAAGCTGTAGTATTATGTGCTGTGCTCTCAGCACCAGACATGGTCTTTGCCAAGGGCATAAAATGTATTGCCTGGCACACAATAAAAGAGCTCGTATTAATGCAGAATGACACTTTAGAGCAGGGGCTGCTTTGCCATATACTCCTGAAAGACGTTGTAAAGGATGATCGCTATTTTCATTAACTGTCTTGCTTACAGAGTTACTTGCAATGGTTTAGAAAGCCAGCAAGCAGGACTGATCCTAAAACCCCACAGATGACGGTCTCTGATACCCCAGCAGCCAGAGGCATTATTCAGTCTCTTCCCCGAGACATGCAGTAACTTATAATTGAATGCTAGCATTTCTTTCTACAGCCAAGCAAGAATCTTGCAAGTACACAGAAAAGAAATGAAAACTGGCCAGGAAAATTTTTTCAGATTGAAACCAAGATATTTATGGGCTGGGAAAATGCCACGTGAAGCTGTACTTCTCACTCAAATTCTTTCTTTAAAGAAGAAAAAAAGAATATAGCAGACTATTCTAGCTCACATTCCACTAAGGTTTCTTTCAGGTTTATTTTTCATAATCCATGTAAGAAATGCAGGTCAGTGACCATGAGCAATGAGGTATCTGAAGAACATTTAGAGATATGTGTCAGAAGCCTAAGTGCACTATAGGACAGAGTAGAGCGTAAGAGCACAATGTGCTCTACTCTTGAGTATCCAATGTTCTTGGAGAAAAGGTGAATTAGTGGATAGACACTTTGCAGAGAAAGCTGG
>WEIS01059044.1:0-25988 GCA_013389965.1 Todus mexicanus
GAAAAACTCAAATGCAGCTGTATTATTGATTAAAAGTGGGCTTCTTTTCGTGTAAGTCCCTAAGCCTGGGATCTACTTAAGTGCTATCTAACACGTAAAATTATTTGACTGGGAAGCCATCGCATCAGGGATGCAGAGAGCATTATCTATCATAATTGAAGCAAGTCCATTGATACTTGAGGCTTTTCAGGCCATTCTGGATTAATGTTGTTCAAATTAAGGACTCTGAGATAATTTATTAGTAAGAATAATCTGATTAGTCATATACCAGTCCTGACTCTATGCTGATGGTTCCAACAGCCACACCCTTCCCAGCCTCTAGCCTTCATTTCAGTTCTAAACTACCAATATTCCTTCTCCTAGTCCTTTCTTTCATTCCATTTTCCTTCAAAATTCTCCTTTCCTTTTCCTTGCCTTTCTCAACCTACTAAAAAAACCAAAATTGAACTAACTTAACATTTAGTACTGCCATGACCATCATGGCGTCATGGTGGACCACTTTACTTCCAAATACTGACTCAGGATTTTTTTTTTAGATTTATGGCTCGGGCCATACGCTACTCTCTGTGCAGTATAGCACTACAAAGCCAGACTTTTCAGTTGACCCTTATGAATCATAAGTAATTATTACTCATGATTAACAATATCAAAACTTCCAGAGCATCCCTTCTCACTAAGATCTTGATCCCAAAGTCACTGAAGCTACAGGAAGGACTCCTACTGATGTGGATGTTCCTTACACGAGATTTGGGCACTGCGGTTGATATAGCCTGAAGTGAGAACTCAACACTTGGGAAGCCAATGCACTCTAAATCAAATCTTCTGAGGATGAGTGATCACTATACGCAGCTCTGCTCAGTGACATTTAGTAATAGCGTTACAGATTTCCCAAAGTAACCTTTTTAATCTGCATAAAAATGTAAAGAAGCAAATACTGAATCAACTTGTATAATGAAGAGGGTAGAACTGTGCAGCTTTTACCACTGTGATTCTTTTATGTCCTTTCAATTTAACATTCGGAGTTGGCGCTTTTGAAATAGAAAGCAGTTTTCTTAAGGGATAACAACACTGCAGGGCTTGGAATTACACAACTGAATAAGAATGTTGAGAGGGCTACATACATCTCCAAGTCAAACTCTTCCAAGTAACCACCATCGATAACTGAACACAGTTCCCCAACCCATCTTGGTGTGAATATGATTTTCATAAAGTACTGGCTTATACAGCACTATTGCGGTCAAAATATTTATTTATAGGCTTTTAATAGTTTCTCTGCCACAGCTGCAAATCCTGACTTCATTCTCATGCCCCACTAGGGCATGATTTGCTTCTGGAGGAAGTACAGAAATATGAAAGAAAGCAACCAATTTAAAAAAAAAAGTCTATTTGATTTCATCACTTGGTATGCATTATTTTGTGGTTTTCCAAAGGATGATGATCAAAGCACAGTTGACCAATATACCCTGCAAATTCTGGGATTTCAGATGGGCTGCCATCTTCTCCCAAGACTGTGGCCTGCTGCTGGAAGAGAAATGGTGTTAAGTGCCTTGGGGTCAGCTCCAGTGGGACATGGAACTCATCTGGCATTTTGCAGGGTTTGTGTTGGCAGTTGTGCACAGGAGGTGTCTCTGCCCAGTCAAGCACTGAAAAAAGACCTGAGAAGGGCTGTCTTTTGAATAAGAGAGAGAGCAAACGTAAGATTATTTTTTAAATATATATATATATATACCAACGTAGGAAAAAAACATGAGGCGAATGGGCACGATGTAGTGAGAGATGTTTTGTAGTGATGGAGTCACAAGAACTCCACACTTTAGAATAGCAGAAAGACAAGAATCCACGGTGAAGTACAGTCTAACTAGTACTAACTATCCAGGGAGACTAGATAGATCGCTACAGATGTAGTGAACATTAGATCCCTGTAAATATATTGGTAACTGTAAAAAATACTAGGAGCGTAAAAACTAGGATGGATGAGCTGAAGTGCCTGGTTTAAAATGAAAGTATTCCTATATTTTGCACCTAATGCAAGACAAGAAAGACTGAGGAATATCTACCTCTATAGAATGCGGAAAGCCTATAAGGAAGTTCATGAGATCAAAAGTCATCCAAGACAAGCATGTTGCAAAAAACTAACCAAGTTATTTGTATTAGCATGCACATAAGATGCCAGAAAGTTTTCACACAAAGGTAATCCTGTGTGGGGAATGAGCCTGAAAGATGTACTACCAAAAAAAGAAGAATCGGTGAGAAGAATATTCAGAGAAAATGGGTAATTCAAATTATAACAAGTCAGGAGGTAGGATTTTTTTATTTTTTTATTTTTTTTAAGCAAGAAGCTCCAAAAGAATTTGAATATGTGATTGATCACAACTAATTTTGGTTTGAGCAATAGTTTATCCAACAGTCCTGTTTCATAACATAGGACTGAAAAATGGCTTTAGGAAAGCCTTGCAGGGGTAACTCTGGGAGCTACAGACCAATAAACCTGACTAATGCACCAGGAAAATGCTTAAAGCTACAATAAAGGGTGGAACTGGCAGGCACAAGAATAAATAAATTTGGGGAAAGTCAACACCCATTAGTCCTCTTGAATCTATTTTGAAGAAGTCAGTCAACACACCAGTAAGTGGTATTCGGTTCATTTAGTAGGGTTTATTGGTGGCTACAAAGCATGCTAAAACTTCCAGCTCACAAACCCACTAGGCTTTCAGCTGGTGGAAGATGGATGTATTTTCTGGTTTTGTAAGGCAGCACACGATGATTTCTCAAAGCTATCAGCAATAACCTCATCTCCAGTCCACCAAAGAGAATGGAAGTCTTGTTAGGAGCAGGAGGAGGCTGGGAACTTCTACACTTTTTCTGGTTTGCCTATCCATTTGCAGTGGCACATCTTTCCTCCCCTTGCAGTACTTCCATATGCACTTTATTTGTTATCCTTCTTGTGTTCATTTTAATGAGCTATTTTTATTTGCATTCCATTTTTCAGTTGCTTATCACCGCAAGTGCCTCTGCAGGAGAGTGGGGCATACCGTGCCCTTTATAAATTAAGTATTAATTACATGATTAATTATTATTATGTTCAGTTCCCTGGAAGGTTTTATTCAAAGACGGTGAAAATGCATATATTCTCTAAGGTATGTCTGCAAAGTGATTATGGACTTTATGCTTATACAAAGCTATTGATTTCTCTCATGTACTCTAGTCTATAATAATACCATGTTCTGTTCCAAATAAACCCTATTTTAATACATTCCTCCTCTTTATTACCAAGTTTTGCATAAAATTTTATGGAAAGGAGAAAAAAAAGAAAAAAAGAAAAAGAAAAGCTGGTGGCTGTAATAGTTTCTCACACATAGACAGAAATTTGTTTCCTGAAAAAAAACCCCAAACCTGTTCCCTTGGGAAGTAGGAAGATTGTATTTGACTTTTCTATTCATTAGTTGCCTTATATTGCCATTTTACTTCCACACAATGTGATGATGGCATTAATGAACTTTGCAGGCAGTGAAAGGATCTGCACTTCTAGATGAACTCATAAGAAACTTCGCAGGTATTTTTAAGCAAGGTCTGCTTTGGCCGTGGCTACCACCTCAACAGCAGCCTTGGGCTGTGGGGAGTTTACACTCTGTGATTTATTTCCGAGGTGCTTGTGAATCCTTTTGGATTTTTGTGCCTCCCAGTTTTCCTTCAGAAGCTGGGAAGCGGAGCCTGTATGTCGGAGGGTAAGCACAGCTCTCCACGGACTCAGGGACACCCTGTGCTTGGCACACCACTGGGGATTCACAGCATTCAAAGGCAGCAACCTTTCTCTGAACATTTTCTCCTCTTCAGTCAAACTATGACAGTGGACACTTACGAAAACCCCAAAAGACAGAGATGAAGTGAGTGCCACAGGAATCCAGACTGACAGAGGGGTGCAGATGGAGTGGGCTGGAGACCCTTCTCCAATGGGGGTTCTCAAAAAACAGCTCTGCAGCAGAGCTGTCCACACTCCTGGGGACCACAGACACAGAAAATGGGGCTCCATGCACCTGGGAGGGTTTGGCCACATCATCATGTCCAGCTCAGGTGCTGTTCTGTTCCTCCTCCTCGTGATCATCACATGATGGTGGCGAGGGGGGAAGATCTTAGTTAAAAAGATCAATTTGAGAAAGCAGTTCACAGTTTCAGCAGCACCCAAATTTTATCTAATCGCATTGAACCTCATTGCTGTTGTCATAGCATACATTCATCTGCAATAATCAAGACAATACGAAGGCACACAACATCCTCTCCCTGGGAAGAAGGATGTTCTGATTTGTAGATTAGAATTTACCTTTTTTTTTTTAAGCGAAAGATAGTCATCAGTTCCTCTAAAAATGATCTCTCTTGACGATATGCAAGTAGAGAACTGTCTCCTCCTCACGCAAGAGTAGGGATGGCATTTGCCGTCATACTGACAATTAATCCTCCATCCTAGAAGGAGAAATCAATCTGCTTTTATGTCTGTCCTTTAAACCATTTGACACTGCTAAGCTTAGCTAAACCACCTCGGCCCCATTTGTCAACTGGAGCCTGTGTGCAATTGTTGTAGACATTTTGGGAGCTGTATTAAAACCTTCTGCTGCCTCTCCTGTAGTCTGTGGCTCTGGGCAGGTGACAATGAAGTGACCGAGAAGCACGTTGTAGTAAATATTTGTACTGTTATTTCAATTTTTTTATACCAGTTTTGTTTTTTTAAAGGTCACAGAATTGCAGAATGATAGGGGTTGGAAGAGACTTCTGGGGGTCGTCTAGTCCTCCTTGTAAAGCAGATTCACCTAGATCAGGTTGCACGGGAACATGTCCAGGTGGGTTTTCAAAGTCTCCAGAGAAAGAGACTCCACAACATCTCTGGGCAACCCGTTCCAGTGGTCTGTCACCCTCACAGGAAAGTAGTACAACCTTTGTCTGTGCAGTAACAACCTTTGATTAAATCAGTCATTTTACTGCAAATCATGTAACTAACCATCTTCTTTTATTTGCATATGCTCACATACCAAAAAAATTATAAAAAATTATCTTATTAAAAACTATGAGATGGTGAGGGCAGTACTGTCTGAGTTGTCCTAGTGACCAAGGGATCAGCACCTACCTCTGATAAGGTTCAGACTCTACATTCTGTATAGAATATAGATATTGATACCAGAGCTGTATATTTATGCCTTATCTCTTGAGTACCATGCTGGAGAAAGTGGTTGTCTGCGCCTATGCCTGCACTCCCTCTGAGACAAGTTAGAAGCGAGACAGACAAGGCTGCCCTTTCATCCTAAGGGCCAACCACTGCCAGGCATCAGCCAGGGCTGAAATGTGGTACAGCAGGTAAGTAAGAGCAACCCTCCGTAAAATGATGAACTAGCACAGTCCAGCTGTCACTGCTAAATCTGAAGTCCCATTAGAGAAATGGAAAAACACTGCTAGAGAACAACCAAGTAAGTCATACTTCAGGCACTCAGCAGACTAAGTGATCATTGCCTGGAGGAAACGTCTTCGGCTGACCTACTTGTGCAATGGAAGCTGGAGCCTTGACCTGGACTCACGATGGAGCCAGGGTGAAAGCAAAATTTCTTCCTTCCAAGCAGCTTAGACAGATGAATGTGAGTGCTGCTGGTGGAGGACAATTTCAGCTCAGGGTCATGTTGTCCAGCAGAGCCAGTGCAGGGAAGGAGGGATGGCAGGCAATGTGAGCACCAGCACTCTGGGCCAGAGCCAGTTGCCCTCCTTTGCCTCCAGTGCCTAGATGTGAGGCATTCTCCCATTACACGTCCTGCACTAGCATGTGAAACACCATCTCAAAACACACTATGTGTGCTGACCACAGCCGCTGAGGCAGAAAGCAGCAGGAGAAGAAAGGCACCAGCAGGAGAGAGCAAGGCCCACAGAGGACTGCAGCAGTAAGTGACAGCAGTAGTACCTCCACAGCTCTTCTCTGGGGCTCAAGAGATCATCCTCAGCTCCCAGAGCTTGGCCCTGCTGGCCTGGAGCCAGCCCAGACCCCCTGCCCCAACTCTGTCCTTTCTGCTAGGGGACTGCTGGTGAGCCACCCTGCTGCAGTGCTGCCCAGCAGCTCGGCCACATACCGAAATGGCCACGGCCAGCGGTAAGTAGTGGTTGTAAAGCAGGGGTGTTCATGGGCTGAAACTTTAAGCTCTGTCGCTAAAATGAATTGGAAGCATCTGGCGGTTTTGCTGTCAGTGGGTAATGATGCAGCCCCGTCGCAAGCCCAGATGTGATTCTACATTCCTGCAGCTGTTCTGGTGGGAGTTTCAACACCCGAAACATCTGCTACTGGGAATCAGAGGCACAGTACTTACATGATCTTTTAGGGCTGTTATTTTTGTATATTTGTAATTTTGGGGTTTTTTTTCCTTTCCTTTGGAAAATACATTTTGTTTATATAGAGCCATTTTCCATTTGTCCAGCAGCGACCTCTCCTCCAGCAAGAGGGGATCCCCACGTAAAGTTGCACTACACGTCTGCAGCACTGGGTGGGAAACGCAGCAGATTCAGGGTGTTGCAAATGAGGTTTATGGGGGTTGACACTGCAGAACATTATGGTCTGTCATGTAAATATATATGTAGGGAGCTGCTAAAATGAAGTAATTACTGTCTGCTGCATAAATATGTATTTAGACCATCTTAATAATACAGAAATGCCCATCTATCAGGTAATCACATATTTAGACTGCGGGAGAAACAGTTGTTTTGACATCCAGTAGTTACTTACGTGCATTGAAAAAAAAGTAAATCATCAAGCAAAAGAAATGAAACGAACGTTCCCTGACTTTACAAGGACAATAAAGGGAAGATCAAAATGTGCAGGAGAAAGCAAACTCTGGGCTGTGAGGAGGTGGTCCAGTCTGGACTGCTCTACTGAATTTTGTAGGGGGAAAAAAACCACAGTCTGGCTGGCACCTCTAAACACCAGTATTAATCCTGAAGTGAAAGTTCATAATTATATTACTCAAAGCCATTAGAAACAGCTTTTCTAAAGGAAATGCTGACTTTGCACTGTAACACAAGCAGTCGATACTATAATTTCTCACTTCCTGTTACCATGGACAGTTAATACACTGAAAAGAAACAGACGACCTGGAAAATTTATACAAGAGACTACGTCGTGCCATTTGTTACCACACTGTTAATTACAATTTGGTTCTCACTGTGTGACTTGGCGCAGGCTCACCAGCCCCCTGCATCTAGAAGCCATCCCCTGCCTCCTGCTTCTGGCAGTAAATCCTACACTTTCTAGGTGCTGCAGAGGACACATTACCCAGCCAAGCCTTCTGTCTAATGATCAACTCCCAAACAACCATAGTCATTGTGCCTCTGGTCTGTCTGTACAGAAATGAGGTGCTGTGAGGCCATCGTGGTGCTCACAGGGCTGGTGGTGGTCTCCATCAACACAGGACTGGCAGGCAGCACCGCAACCAGAGGAGAATGGGAAAAACCAGAGCAGGTGGTAAGACAAGTTGAGGACACCAAGGATAAGGCAGTAGCGGTGGCAAGGAAATGAGGGGAAAAGGCAAGGAAAAAGAAGATGGGAAAAGTAGGTCAGAAAAGGAAGGAAGGTAGCCTGGAAGACTGTTGCCCCTAGAAACATTGCCTTATTCATGCACTGTGTGGTGAGGCTGCCTGGAGAAGAGCCACTCCTGGACAAAACGAAGGCCAACTAGACAAACTGGGAAGCCTTGAGTTATCCACACCAGCCAAGGGTAGCAATGAGGTAATGGAGCTGAAGGGAGAGACAGGGGAGCAGAGGGAAAGGCACATGAAAGAGATCAAGCAGAAATATTGTCTCCTTTTGCAGTAGGGGAAGAAGCTCCCATTTAACTTTTCCATGTTTTCTTTGGATTGCTTTCAAGTGAGGCACCTTGGGTTGCGTGCTCTGTCTCAGGCAAAGAAACTCCAGCAAAGCAAGCCCTGCTCCTCGCTTTGGCATCTCAGTCAGCAGTAATTTATATTGCTGTTCCTCCTTAATAAAATCCATCGTGCACTCCAAAAGAGTAACTAGGACACTTAGTTTTTATTCCACATGCATCTCATTTGTCTTCAGCAGGTTCTTCCATAATCTCATCATTATTGCAATCACCCTCTGAGGACAGCTGACTTGCATTAATCAGCTAGGCCTCTCATCCCTCACTAGATTCTTTACAGTTTTACTGTGCCCTTGGGCATCCTAACTTTACTTGAAAAATTAATAAACCTCCCCTCTCTTATCTTACCTTATTAATGTCTGTCTTTGTAACCCATTATCCCTGCATCTCTTCGGTGACCATTTGAGGATGTGGTTACCACCAAAGGATTGTCCCCTGGTGAGGCAGCACACAAGAGTGCCCTACATAATTGAAAAAAAAAGAAAAAAGAGAGGGGTGGGAGTGATGAGAGAAAGAAAGAAAAAGACCGTAAAACTTTCAAGTCCAACATCATTGTTTACAAGGGAGAATGAAAAAATGGAAGTTGTTAAGAAAACAATATAGACTATTAAGACCCATCAAATAGTTTCTTCTTGCCTGTTCCTCTTTCGGTGTAAGCAGACCCTTGCCCTGCAGTGCCCCCATGCATACCCCAGCTCCCACGCGTCCCCGCCTGCTCCCTTTCCCTCTCATGCACCCTGTTAAACCCAACTCATTCAGTTTAGACGTTTTGAAATCCTGGTACATTAATCACTTGTGTTTGCACACACTTTATGTGGGTTGTTGGTCATGGTCTGTAGTTATACTGGCTGTCTCCCTTGCTTACTTAAAAGTACAATCCAATTGAAAATAAAGATTTTGCAGGTTTGCTCATTTCACACAGCGATAGCAGCTGGTAAGTGTCTTTTGCAATTCATCAGAGGCCTCCCAGACCACCTGCTCTTGGCATCCTGCAAACAGCTGGCTCTGTGTAAGAACCATAAGCTATTATCTTACTCAATAAATAATGAAATAAAGAAAGAAAGCAGGACAAAATCACGTCTTTGTAAATAACATACATTCATGACTAGCCATCTCTCCTGTTTGGGAGAAGAAGAAAATCAAGCTAAGATCCTTTGCTGGATTTAACAGTACCTTATGACAGGGGAGTATTTCACCGATACATAGGGCTCTCTATTTTCTTTCTTTCTGAAACCTGCTCTATTTCTGAAACGGCCATAGGGAGCTTTTATGAAACTTCAGCTAATGTCACCAGATGTCCCACTATTGAGAGGTGACTCTTGGTCTTTGAAAGAGTGCCCCATTTAGATTTTTTTTGAAATGCATTTTTGTCCTCTCTTTCTGGTCCCAAGAGTAGATACGAGGTCACTTTCTCCTTCACAGCACTCTGCTGCCCATGAGGCTGCTGCCAAGTCTCCTCTGAGCTTGGGGAAGAGCTGACAGCTTGTCAGGCAGGGGATGGGCTGGTCCTGAGATTGGAAGGGCCATGGGCTGCTGGAGCTGGAGCATGAAACGCTTCCCTGTGACTGGGAAGGAACTTCAGAGGTGAGAGGAGGGAGAAGTTGATGGGGGAAACGGTGTGATAATATTCCCTCTGAAGGTGAATAACGGTTTTAATAGGAAAGTGCTGCATCTTGGGCACAAAGCCTGTATCTCACAAGGATTTTTATTTTTTAATCTATGAATTATACAAGGTGCATCTAACAGATTTCTTGCGCTGCAAACAAAGACAATAAATAAATGCAATCTGTTGCATGAATGATTTATGTCAGCACAATTTAGATTTAGGGTCTGATTTATCTTAATTTTTTTTAAATGGCCTCCTGTTTTATGTTTGCCATAAACTAAGGATGCAAAAGATGGCAGCTGGAGATCTGACTGCCAGAGCAGCGGGGCAAACCAGGAAATTCAGTATCTGCCACAGTTTGCAGACATAGAACCACTCTTTCTCCCACAGCAGAAAGCCCTGCTTGGCAGGGTATCTCATTCCTCTTGTAGCAAGGTATTAATCACTGTGAGAAAGGGTGCCTGACCCCAGCTCCTGTTATTGCAGGTGAGGATTGGGAGAGGAGTGTTTAAAAGCCAGCTTTTAACATCCTGTAAAAAAAGTACTTGCAGTGGTGTTCAGAACAACTATTTGCTCCTTCTGGCTTTGCAGCCACCATACAGGATTTGCTACTGAAACTGCAGACCAAGGTATTGTTCCCTCTCTTTAATTCGGGTGGAGCGGTTGACTCCTAAAGTGGGGTGGAAAGGAAGAAGCCCTCATTTGATCCCATCTGCGCCAGGTGGTACATCTGAGCTGGCACTGGGATGCTTTAGTTTGCTCCTGTCATAGATCGGTGGAGAGTTTATACCTTTCTGCCACAGTGTGTAATTAGGAGGGGAGCAAGGCAGATATCTACCTCAGAGACATGTCTCTGATGGACCCCTTAAAATCCTGTGATTGACAGGGCCATGCCATGCTCTTCTAATGAAGCATTTAAATGCCCTGGTAAGTACAGCAAATGTGCATGACATCCCTGCCAGCTTTTCTGTTTCATTTCAACCTTCCTGCCTCTCCTAGTCTCTCTCTCCTCTTTGTTTCCAAGAGCAGTCAATTCCAGAAGCCAATCCACACATAAACACAAGGTGCAAACAAACCTGCCCAGTACTTACTTCTCCTTTCAGTAGATACTGGGGACAAAGAGCCACAAAGAAAAGTCTTAAGAAAACCTTAGTGTGAGCAACACTGGAGGCTGGTTTCTGAGAATGCTTTTCAGGACTGGTGTCCACACTTGCAACACAGCAGACCATCGCTTTAGGCTTTTGTTATTCCAGCAGCAGGGCAGGACTTCTGAGGAGCATGGCCGGCCAAAGGCCTTAGAGGAGAAGTTCTCACTCCAACCTCTGCAGGCAGTGTTCTTCTGATTAAATGGGCGGAAAGGAACAATGGACTTTGACAAACATCGAACAGTTTGACTGCTTTGATCAATCCCATGAGGTCTCAGGAGAAAAATAGCAGAACATGTGGCAGCCCCTCTGCAGGTGTCAACAGGCTCTGCAGAGGGTGGAGAGAAAGATCTAAATTGGTCTCAGATACTGAAAGTTTTGTACAAGACTCCTCTCCTGTGGCATTTATATACTTTTGCCACTAGGGAGATGAATACTGTCCTACTGAACGCTATGTGGTTTCTTGTGCTTGCACTAAACTGGAGCCTGAAGCAAAAACACAGACCTAAATGTTCCTCTATTCTGTGTATCAGATTTTCTTTATTCCCTATACCTTGCAGCTTTTTCTCTTTTTGCCACTAAGCATTTTCTGAAATTTGTGGCTAGAAGCTACAGTTTTTATGATATTTTTAGTACACTGCATGCTTGTTTAAAGTGCACCTTATAAAACTTCAGACCTCAGCCAGCTCCCTATAAACTGGTTCTGTTTTACATCAACAAGCTTCAAACCTTCCTTGCCGTTCCCCACCCTCCCCTTTTAATAACGAGGCAATCTATAGCAACAATTTCTCTTGCATGTGGTGATGCAGCCTCCTCAGAATTCAAGACAGAAGGCTTTTACTTTACTTTATTATTTCACCAAGACTGAAATCCTCCAGATACTATTTTCATTTTTAAGAGCAGACTGGGTAAACACTGAAGATGGAATTAAGAATTTTGTTCTTGACAGAAAGAAGCTTGAATAAAATGAATATGGGACGTGGCATAACCTAGCCAGGCACCAGCTAGTGATTCATTATGAGCACGGGCTCATTCTGTCATAACTTAGCCTCCTAGAGTCCTGAAACAGATGAGCAGTTCAGACCTCGTCTGTGGTCTGGCCAAATCTCTGGTCAAACTGGCCTTTTCGTATTAATTTTGAAGAGTTTGGCTTTACAGCCAGCAGCTTTAGTTTCTCTATAAAAAGCAATGGTGGGCAAAGCTCAAAGGGTATGAGCTTTGGTTTACATCTGTCCTTCAACAGCAATGATATTTCTTTGAGAGTAAGCAAATTACCACAAGATCTGCAAAATGAGGTTAGAAACACTATGTTTTTTCAGATTATATTGACTGCTTCCATCAGTAAGAAGTATACAAGTAACCCTACATGCTACTGATGTCCCTAATTAGTGAATTACAATATTTCTGTTGGAAACTGCCTAGAACACCCAGCCAAGGCCAGGGAACCACTTCATCAGGCACATGGTGTATACATATGTAATCAGAAACTTAATACTGGAGGAAAAAAGCCATCAGTGAATCCCATTCATCACTTTTACACCAAATTCAGTGGGGCTTTTTTTCTGCTTGGATGAGGGGCAAGTGCTGGCAAAACGTGAATCTCATTAGAAAAAGGACGCCAGAAAGAAAGTATTTTGTTATTAGTTTCAGTGTTACTTTCACTGAGGGAATGGAGTATCAAACTCCCACTTGTGAAAGTTCTTCACAGTCTCTTCTGAATATCCTATTTCACTCCAACACTTCAGTGCTTGCTTCCCATTCTCCAAGCATCATCATGCACAAGGCAACATGTTTTTCAAGATGCCTGCAACTGCCATTGAAACTCCCATGCTTTAGTTAAAAACTAAAAGTAAATGGAGGACATGGAGTATCAATGGGAGGCAGCACTCAAGCTGATGGTGCAGCACTGTTAATTACAGAATACTTTTATTGAGCAATTCAGTGGTAGTTCTTACTGCTATTCCTCTTTAATAAGATCCATTGTGCACCATAAAATAGTAACTAGGACACAGTTTGTATTCCACATGCATCTCATATCTCTTTAACAGGTTCTTCCATATCCATAATCTCATCATTATTACTATTACCCTCAGAAGACAGTTGACTTGCATTAATCAGACAGGCTGCCATTCCCTTGCCAGGTTTTCTGCAGTTTTATTGTGCTTTTGGACATTTTAATTAACTTGAAAAATTAATTAAAAATCTTACCTTATTAATATCTCCTACCTTCCCCCTACTCAGTAATCTATTATCACTGTTTATCATCACTGACCATTCAATTCTACAGTGGTCTTGTAACGGGAGAGCACACCAGAATGCCCAGGTGATGCTAAAAACGATAGGGCGACTCTGAGATATCTTAAAACGCTCAGTCTGGTCTTTTACTTAAAGTACATGTGACTATCGGAGAAGTAAAACCAAACTTCTACACCTCATTAAAAACTTTTCCAATTCCTTCCCACTCACAATCCATCTTAAACGCTCGGATCTTTCATCTGTTCTTGCACAGCTGCTTGGAGATTGCCAGAGAATGAAACGAAGGCCAACTCATTTCAAGATGCAATGACACATTCCTGAAACTTGGTCACCAATTGCATTAGTTAGAGTTTTACAATTTTCTTTATGAAAGAAAAAAAATTAAACAGGGTGTTACAGAAATTAATAAGGAGTCCATGGAAATTACTCTTAAAATATGTGAAGTTTAATAGAGAAAAAAAGCCTTTCTACTGGCATTTTAAAAACAAGCTACAGAACTTGGTAAAGAACAGTTGCCCTAACACAAAATTCTTTGGGGTGGTTTAAAACTCCCAAGAAGCTGCAATATTTTGTACAAAAAATACAGTAGGCAGAAAGGGTATTTTTCATGCATTTTTTTCTTTTCTGCCATGCTTCTCTCAATTGCTTAGCACTATTAATATGATTAAATCACGACCGCACTAGCATGAGCCATTCCACTGGAGCCAGCTAGACTAACAGCAAAGAAGAGCACACCGTGCCCTAAGGGTGTGCAGGTGTGTTTGAGGTGCCACCTCATTTTTTTGAGGTGCCAACTGGGATCTCACCTCTGTTCTTCAACTCATACAAAGCGTGATGCCTAGACTGAAAGAGTTGGAAACAACACAGCAGATTTTTGATTCAGTGCACCATTACTTTGAGTTGTCTGGTTTTTGTGACCAACCAACAATATGTCAGTGGTGCTGCTACATAGTACCTCAGCTTTAAAACTTAATCAACGCTGTATCTTGTCTTTCATTAAGAAGGGCCAAGTGACACCTGAGTCAATTCATCAGGTTTCAGGAATGGGAGTCTTCAAGCTCCTGAAGTGATAGATGATCATCCTGCATGCAAGAGGTCATCCCCCTTTTCCCTGGGAAGGAGAGAGGCAGAGTCAGTTACTCTAGTCTTCCACACAGAGTTTTTTTAGGAAAAGTAAAGAAATAAACCCAGGTTCCTACAGATGTTGCTTGAGATGCTGAACTTCTTTTAGAAAGAAATGAGGCTTGCTGGAGACCTGGTCAAATTCAAATTTTACTTTCCTAACAGTAAGGAAAGCTGGTCCCATGGTAAAGGCATTTGGCTCAAGGCTTAGGAGATGTCAGTTCAATCCCATCTATGAGCATCCTGTGTGTGAAAATAATTTAGACACTGTCTGTCTCTGCCCCTCACCTGTAATCAGAGCCATGTAGGCAGCTATAACTAAGACTACTGCTCAATGGAAAGAGCAAACAGCAGGGGAAAAGTTACTTGATTATTGGTATTTTTTAAAAAACGACAAACAAACAAACACAACAAAAACCAAACCACAAAACAAACAACAACAGACAAAGCAAACCAAAACAGACACAAAAAATCCAACCAAACAAAAAACCACACACACACAAAAAAAAACCCCAAAACCAAAACATTACATGTAGCCAGCAGATAAAATACAAATATTCAGAGCAAGCTCAGCACACTTGCAGCTCCTCCCAAACAGGAAAATTCCAAGAGCTCTCCATAAAGAAAGGTGGTCCTAGACAGAGAGACCCAAACTCCCCTTGGTTTTAGTCCTTCCAAGAACAATTTGTTTTTTAATCGGTGTCAGAGTTTCATGCACAAAGGCATTCACCTGCATTTCATCCAACAGCTGGATTACTAGAAGACAAGGGAAAGGAGTGACCAGTATAGCTTAATACCTAACAAAAAGCACTTTGAGGTAGTTTAGAGCTGCACATCCTATTGCAGCCAGGAGAGAAGCTTCTGAATTATTTAGTAACCTCAGGCCTTTCAAAAGGAGACGAAAGTCATTGCCCAGTTCCATGGGGCTTAGATGAAGTTGTGTGGGAAGGAGTATTAGATATTTATTCGGCATGGACTTTGATAAATAATTTACTGGTTCAACTGCGACTAACAAGATTGTTGAATGGTGAAATCTCTGCAGTAAGCAAATAGAAATGTTTCGTCTGTCGACTGCACGGGTGAGGTCCCAAACTCATCAAAAGAAATACAGGCTGTATTTTGTAAGATTCAGCCAAGCAGCCAGGATGCTGTGCGGCAAAGGGTGAAAGTCTTCTGCTTCATAGTTATCATTATTGACCCAGTCTTACCTGGCGTACAGTAACTTCAGAGGTTTATTAGCATAAGCCTGTACTACTAGATCAGAGGAGCCCTCTGCCCAGTACCATGATGTTTTTAACAAAGAGGTGTCAGAGAAGTGAGGAAAGTGTCTTGCTCTTACACTGAACGAGCAAAAAGCATATGAACCCCTCTGCTCAAAACCCAGACAAGGCGCTTTCAGTGTGTGTACAGAGGGGAAGGGACTTCTCCACTAACAGTGCGAAACGTACAGAAGCAGAAATTATGCGCATTCCTAAATAGTGTATCTTTCTCATTCGTTTTAAATAGATGGCCCAGAGGCCTTCTTTAAACCCCGTCCCACTCTTCTTTTGAACTAACCCCATTTATACTCTTGCAGTTGCATGTGCGCATTGTCAAGCAATAGTGACATCAAGTGGTCTAGCTTAGCTGATCGCTAGCATTTTGTTTCTCTACTCATCCCAAGAGCAGATATTGATCGCCATCAATCCTTTGTGTAAACAGATCTGAAATAAATCTAGTATCAGACATTTATCCTGTTGAGGGTATTACTCATCAGCATGATTTAAGTTATGTTTATATGTGAGTATAGCATGATTTACAAGAGACCTTCCAACTTCTCACTCTATGGTAGTTTAAAAGTTCTCTATTAGAAATATACCTGTATACCCATGACAGTAAGAAGATTAAGAGTCACCTTCTCCCACCTGATCTATAGCACCGGTAGACCAATGCAGAAGGAAAGAATATTATTTATTGTTTGTATTATTGAGTGCCTAGTATCCACCAGCAGAGATCAGAGCTCTGTTGTGCTAGACACTGCAAACACATGAGGAAAAATGTTCCCAGCACCAAGAGACCTTGTAGTCTCTCCAATGAGAAATAAAAGAGGCAGAAGCTGTCAGCAGATGGAAGAGCCCAAGACTATGAAGAGACAAAAGCAACATAGCAATGTAGTCCTGCCACACCAGTCTCCAAAGCAATTAAAACCCCTCTTTTGTAGCTACATAACCCCTAAAAATATGAATGCAATTGTGATGGCAAAACCATCACTGCTGCCTGAAGGTGTCTGGCAATAGAACAAACTGCCAGTAGAGTCAAAATAAATCCAAGGTCTAACCATTGCCTGAGGCCACAGCCAAACCTTTTCCTTTTCTCTAGTGATACCTGCAAATAACAGGTTCACCTCTGCTTCACAAAAACAACATCTGAAAATGCCTTTCCCTCAAACCTACCAGTTCTTTGAAGATTTCAGAGAGATATGCTAGCTAATGCATATAAACTATTTTTAAGTTATTTTGAGCATATCCATAGTGATATATTTGGTTTGCTCTTTCTCATAAGCAATAAGTCAGCTGATATATTTGGATGGCCACAAATGCTCCTTTAGTAAAATCTCCCAAAATTCTGCAAGTTTTGTGGGCCAATGGGTTAAATTCATAAAGGTATCCATTCCTCAGAAATACTCTGACCAGCATCAGACAGAAGGGCATGGAAAAGGAGTTGCTTTGCAGGCAGCAACTCCGCCACACACATTTTCATCTAAATCACGGAGTTCGTGAGCCCTAGCAGTTTTAACACATGCCTCCAGTCTCTTTGGAGAGAAGGCTTGGTGCAGAAGGTTGCGCATATGCTAGTGCATGAACTGAAGATGTCGATACAGAGAAATAAGAATCGATGCTTTTGATAGGGAATGTTTTCCTCCACACTCCTTCAGCAGTAACATACATGGCTGCAAAGCAAATTGCAGGAGGTGGTATCATGAGCACGCTGGTTTTAACCTAGTAGCAGCAAGTGTTAGACATGGAAGACAAAAGAGAACATTCCTAAAAGGGATGAATAAGGATCGTAAGAAGGAGAGAGGTGATCAGGGATGTCTTTGTCTTTCACGCTAAAGTTGGTGGCCACGGCCACAGGACTGCACAGCCGCTCTAGTCTGGCTGCAGCTGTACCATCCTCAAGCTAGTCACAGGGCACATACCTGCATCCCTGCTTGCCAGTGGGCACTAAAGCATGTGCAGTGCACCTTCAGGGGTATTGATAGCCATGCTGGTTAACTGACACCTGGTACTGATTTTTCTTTTCGTGCTAAAATCACACCTTCACTTCGCTGTAGAATTACATCCATGGCACCACTTGGTTCCTCTGCATCAGGACTGCAATATGAGGGAGCTGGGTTTCCTGACAGAGTAAAACATAAGGGGCTGGGCTGACCATGGTCTTGTTCTGTGTTTAGTTCCTGTTTCCTAACATTTAAATAGCCAGACTCCCATTTCCATCCCCCTGTATCAAGGAGTTAGCTGTAGAACCTGGTGGTAGAGCCCTTGTATGTATTTCTGAGGTCCCAAGTCTGTCTGAGCAAAACAGTAGTGTTTCATGGCACACAGCAACATGCTGCACACCCAGAATGACCTGTATGGCACATGCACAGCAAACACAATGCCACAGCAAGGGGGAAAACCAGGAGGCCCAGATTACGGGCCCCACTGCCCCAAGCTGTAAGACAGCCCTGGTTATTGCTGAGTACAGGTGCAAGTGAGAGAACATGTTCTTCTTTATTAGCTATTCACCATGTGTGCTCCAACATTCATTAGTCTCCTGTTTAACTAGAGTTATTCAAGTAAGGAGCAGGGACAATACCATATGACTTATGTGAACACACACACCATGAATAATGAATAGTGAATAGTCAAAGTGAACCTCTCACTGGACTGAAAATGCTTTGTCCAAGCTGTTTAACAAATACTCAGGAATAATATTCCCATTGACAGAAATTGGATCTTGTTGAGGAATAACCGATGCACACACAGAAGAAAAGGAAAAAAAACACAAACCACAGCCACACACCCCAGTCCCCTTATTTTACTGAATTTACTCACAGTGAGTAATCTCAGTAGGCTCTACCTTCCTGCAACTGTGGGAATCGTCCCTTGGATCCACAAAAGGGGGAAATGTAGCTTTATACAACTATACATCATCCTTTTGTTGTTGTTGTTCCGGCTTTTTGTAGTTTTCTAGACAGTAGTAGTACTGAAATAATTTCCTCTGACAGCAGACTGTTAAGTGGAGGCACAGTGCAAAAGTAGGACAACGTTGCAGCCACGTGGGGGCTCATTCACCCTTTCAGGTTTTGAGGGGAAGGATGTTCCTTCCAGTACCGAGTTGCCTAAATAAGATGCAGAGACTATGCAAAATGAATGGAGATGCTCAGGCACAGACTTGCTCCGTCATTCGGGTCTGTCAGGGGATGACGTTTACTCTGGCTTTCTCATGTTGGCTTGTCATGTTGTGTTCAATTCAGTACTTGACCCAGAAACAAGAGGTAGCAGGATCCGAACAGTAAGACAGCTTAACAGCGAAAACTACATGAGCTGGAAATTATATCTTACAAAGCAAAAAAGTAAAACTAAAGCTAGCTCTATCTCCTGGTTACTACACTAAGAAGAGATATGCTGTGCAGATATGCACGGTTTGTGGATGAATGCATTGGAAAGTAGCTTGAAAACTGTTCTAAACATCTTAGGGGAGCTGCTGAGAAGAAACTAATGTGCAAGACTTTCAAAAAAATCAAAACTCTAGCTGAGGTTTAAATGGTTGCATCTTCTGCATTGTGTTGTGCCGCAAAGCGCTGTGAGCCTTGAATTAAATCACAGAGGTGCAAGCTGAAATTGAGGAGCTTGATTCTAATGTAAAGCTTACCTCACCTCACCAGAAGGGTAATGTTATAAGCTAAATTTTCACATCTTCTTCTGCATTCTTGCACAGAACACAGCATCATCCTTGGAAAATATATGACCTACCAGAAATAGAAATATGTAGACCCAGGATACCAGGAAAAAAAGAAAAAAAAGTCCTTTGCAATCAGAATCAACTTCTGTTCTTAACACATGTCTTTGGTCCATTATATTTCACATTGCTCTGCTTTGTTTTTTCCACAGGAGCCATGGGTAGTGCTGCAGATAGCAGGGAAAATCCCAGGGCTGTGGTAAAAAAAAAATTATTCCAGATGTAAAGCAAAATGGATTAATACACTTTTCTACAAAGTGGTGAAATGAAAATACTATTGATGGACTTCCACACAGTTTGCCTCAGGCAAAGAGCATTCCATTAAAATAAAAATACATTTGGTTAGAGCAAATTAAATGTTCCCAAAGTGGAATAGCTTGAGGTCAAAGGTGAAGCCACTCTACTTGCACACATGTTTTCAATCTGTTTGACCTCTGTGATCAGCAATGTTCAGATGTGCAAAGGGGAAAAAGCTTAAAAGAGATTGGGAAGAATAAAAAAATAAAATACAAAGAAATGCATAAAAGATCTGCATAACATAGCTGTAAACTCCCTGTACTGAAGGCGGAAAAACTGTGAAGAGTTTTTTGGTTACCCTTCTGTAGGTAACAAAAGACCTGGAAGATCTTGACCATATTGTAGAATAATGTTTTTTCTCATCAGCTGAAACAGAAAGAATCACACTTAAGCTATTGTGGTAGGAATTTGTGCGGCTGACTGTGAGCATGCCTGAAAAGACTCAAGGGAAGTGGATCAAACAGAAGAGCAAGTGAAACACTTTCTGCTGAACCAGTGCCCCATTTCACGCTTACTCGTTGCTGAATGTGCTCCAGCTGCTCTCTGGCAGACAGGCATTTGGGGCAGGCTAGCGCCCAAGAAACCAAGGGGCTGGAGCAATCAGGCAGAGGACAGCACCCCGCCAATGTTACAGGTGACAGCTTCCAACTGTGGCTAAAATCCACAAGGGATGGGCAGTGCATGCCCTGCCTCCTTTATGAGACTAACCAAACCTAAGGTCTTATTCCTGCACTCTAGATAGATCTGACAGGCAGGGGAGGCAGGGTGAGCATGGGCCACGAAAGTGGGGTTGTGAATTTTCCCTCTCCACTGCCTCCCTTGCTCTCCTCTCTAACAGAAACCATGAGTCAGGGTCTGCAGCACAATGTGAATGTTTCAAACCTGGGCTCAAATATGTCCAAAGAAAAGCAAAACAACCAAAAAAATCTCAGCTGAAGGATCTTCCAGAGCTTGCCCACTTCAGCCCAGAATGCCAGAATGTTATAAACTGCAGACTTTTTATTGCCAGCCATGAGTTTATGATGTCTGCTAATGCTGCACGTTCACTACCCTGGCAGCTAGCGTCAGACTGGCTTTCTCTTGCAGCTGGTACTTAGGAGCGGAACCTCTCTGCAGTGGCTGCTTCTTGCAGCCAAGCCTTAATCGGGTCAACAAGAATGGATTTTGCTTCACACTCCCGATGAAACACTGTCACATGAGCAGACTAGAAGTCCACAGATCCTTTGGACAAACTAGACTTACTACGAGCCACGTTTGGTTAGATTGCTGTTTTGAAGCCACTCAGTTTCACTACTCGTATTCCACAAATCATCTCTTTGATATGGGTTAGCAAATCTATTGGTCCCTCTCCGTCTATGACATCTGTGTTATCGCCTGTGTCACTGCAGGGAAAAAAAAAAAAAGAAAGAAAGGTGTTTTACATCCTTCCCAGGTTATTACTGCAGACTGATGCACATACAGCACTGCAGCTGCAGGTTGCGTGCCTGGTGCCTCACTACCCACCCATACACTAGCAGACACCAGTGCAACCAGTATATCTGCTCTGCAGAGCCTTGGGCTCAACTGGAGGCTCATCGCTCATCTGTGCACCTGTCTGGGCTCTGAAGATTTGAGCGGCATTTCCATTGGGACTTTGAGCACTCTTTTGCCTTCTCATCTTCTTAAAAGCAGCAGATCCCCACAAATTCACTTTTCAAAAGGGGAGTATGTCTGCATCTCTGCTAATTCCTGATCAGGAAAAGCAGCTAGAGAGTTTGCCACGAATCCGTGTTCTCGCTGGTCCTGAAATCCCAAAGCCAGCACCTCAGCAAGCATGAGTGAGAGGGGCTGAATCAATTTCAATTACGTGATATGGGTTTAAATTAGCTGAAAATCTAGGAGGTAGTGTTTGGAAAATGCACAACCATATAACGCGTGCTTCAGCAGCAAATCAGCCCCAAACTTCTGACTTTAACTCACTCCACTTTGAGTTACTTCCAAACCTCAGCTCCCTGAGCTTTGGGGTAGAGGGGATCGTGAAATCAGGCTTGAATTGTCTGCGAGATCAATGCTATTTACACCTTACCCAATGGCATCGACACATCCAAAAGTGGTTTGCTACACCCCTCTCGGAGTAGCCTCAATCTGTGAGGTCAGCTTTTTTATTAGCAGGTAGTCTGTGCCACGTGAGGAACAGCAGAATTTACACTTGCCATCTGCAAAATGAATTACATGTTCCAAGCATCTGCAGCTTCATAAATTATAACACAGTGTCAACAGTGCACCTGTGAGGAGATTTTCGACAACAGGAGCAAAGAAACTGCCAGTGCACAGAGGGACTGCGCAGGCAGAAGAGCTGGAAAGGCATTTGGCCCCTACCTGCTTCAGCTTGCCCAGCTTTTCCCTCCTGCGTGCCAATCCGCCAGCAGCTTTGCACCAGCACCGAGAGTGCACACTTGTATCAGCCTTGTAACTGCTCGGCTCTTCGCTGTAATTAGGGGTGGTGATGAGGCTCTGCATTCCTCTGTGGGTCCCCTGGAGGGGGGGACCGCTAGTGAGGGACCCCTGGGGGAGAGGGAGGCAGGCAAGGGGTTGGGGGGCTGGGGTTCTCCATATGAAATGAAGGGGTGAAGATCTCGTTCATTTCCCTTTTATCTGTCTGTGTGCTCTATCACTGAACTCTCTGCTTTCCCTGTGTTATATGCAGTGTGCAGAGTGACTCATCTGCAAGCGCAAATTACCTTGCTAAAGTATTCTTAGGAGAAATAATTAGCCACAAGCACCTCCTCTCCAGCCTCCTGTATGTGCCTCGGGGGACTGGGGCGCTTGACATAAATCATTTAGTCCCGAGCCCTAGCACACACCTTTCCCAAAGGACTCTGTAATTGGCAAAGTAGTTGCCAACCAGGTTTAAAGTGATTTGAAATTGTTTTCCATACAGCCTTGCTGATAGCAAAAGGTTTCCCCCTTTCCTCAAGCATGAGTTACAGTAACATGATTGAATGTAACCCGTTATTCAGTTCAAGCTGTGATTCTGATACAGTATAGACAATATAAATTCCCCAGAGCTCTGTGAGGCCACCTCAATGGTCCATTTAAGTCCAATTCAATTAGGCTCACTATAGTTCTTAGGATTTCTTAGGTATGTTTGCAGCAGCCTTGGGGCTTGAATGTGAGAACAGTATTCATCTAGGAGTTTTAAATTAGGTCTCAGGTGTCACCATTCTAAATGAATTATTACAGTGGTGTGTTCATGCCATTACAGGTAAGGTTATGTTAGTATCTCCACTCAGCCATATTAATGCACCGAGGGCTGGAACTTGGTATGTTAGGTCCTTGCCTTACAGTGACTTTTTTAACCCACTTTTCAAAATAATCGGGCTGCCAGGCACCGAGCTGTATTCAAAATGCATGTAAATATGTTGTTTACTTTCAGCTCCTGACTGATTGTCAGGGGTGATTGTCAGGAGATGCAGTTATGCCCATAGCACGGCCCGTGTGCTCCCCTCCACAGAGCCAGGTGGGAAGGGTCCCTGCCCTGCTCAGCTCACCAGCACTTCCTATGGTAAATAGGTGGGCAGTGGGGATGGGAACACTGGGACTGGTAAGGAGTGAGAGCCACTGCCGTGCTCATGCCTTCCTTTCGTTTGCTGGATTTTGGAAACCTTCTGGTTTTGCTTTATTTCCCTAGCTACAGCTGGTGGGGAGGGAAACGTAAAGATGTGCTTTATTTTGCTTTCCCCGGATTTTTTTCCATTTGTGTCTGAATCTGATCTCTCTCCGGTATTTAACACTCCTCTCGGCACTTTCAGGAATGAATGCGGTGAGGGGAGGGAAGCACTTCAGCAGCCCAAATGGTCCATCCGTATTCTGTGTCTGCAGATGGACGCCATTTGGTTCCTCTAACAAGGCAATGCAAGCCTGGTATGCAGATGAAGCTTGTTTCAAAGAAGGAAGAAAGAAGAAGCAGAGAAGACATTTAATTTTTGGCAGGTAATTCTAGAAGCCTAACTGACCTTTGGACTGATTCCCGAGACTGGTATTTAAAGGGTAAAGATAACATTTCTTTATTGGCCTACGCTGCAAAATTATTTTCATTTTACTCTGGTCCCCTCTAGTGGCTCCAACAGAAAGTGAGACTTCCTCGGTACATCACTAGATTAACAGGGAAAGTCACAGTCCTGCTAGCGCTCTATAGAGAAGGGGACGAGTGATATTTCATGGGTGGGGAGCTGAGGAAGCAAATCATCAGGCGGCCTTTACATAGTTTAATACTGTTTGTCGGGTCTCCTGGATCCAAGCCTCCTGAGACCCATGTCGTACTTTCTAGAAGGGTATTCTACCCCTCACAGACCTAACCTTTTCCTATTGCTTTTATCCCAGAAATTTCACTCGGTTTCTCTCCATTCAGATTTGCTGTGTCCTATCCTTATGCTCATGGGAGAAACATGCCAATATTTTGCCTGTGTTATGGAGGGGAATAGTCAGAAGAAAAGACTCAAAATCTCTTTCCTCTGCTTTCTGTCATAGCTTCACTAGGGCAGACTGTAGCCCTAAGATCCTTCCAAGATCAAATAAATGCCTCCAGGAAGAAACGATCAAAGGAGAAAAAAGGCTTAAGAAGTCATTAGTCTGGGTATTTCCTTGTGTTAGAGTGGCCCCTCATGATTCAAGCAGTCTCCTGGGTTATAGAAATTAAGGGGCAAAGCATGCTTCTCCAGGGACAGAGGCCCCCAGGTGAGGTAAAGCATCTGTAGGGCACACCCACACAAACAGGACTCACTTTTCCCTTCTCCCAGCCATCTAGAAAAAGAGTCAGATCCTACCCGTGGGCCAGGTAGCGACATTAGTGCCGATTATTTTCAAGATTCACAGCCAGTCTTGCAAGCAGCACTGCAATAGCATGATGAGTTCAGAGAACCACACGCTTCTAGGCACCTCACTGCCTCTTATGCCTGCCACAGCCAGACTCCCACTCTGCCTGACCAGGGAAACAGAATCCAGGAAGGTGACAGTTCCTCCAAAGCTGTTTGGGACACCCGCTGAGGAACAGCTCAGCTGGTTTTAGACCTGAGCAGGGATGTCCTGACTGCCTCGTTATACTATGGGAGCCTTTTTGTGGCATTAACACTAACTAGGGGATGCCTGCACAGATTACCTCTTAACTAAACATGTTAGGTCACCTGCTGGGTGCTTCATGTTTTCTAGCCTTTCTTCAGTATCTTTTTCTAGTAATGGAACTTCAGCAATTCATTTCGTTTCAGCCACCCTCGCTTCTTCAGTCTTAAATTTCCTTTCCTTACTCTTCCGTGGCATCTTCCTCACTCCTTTTAATGCTGCTACTATCAAAGTGCAATCAACATCACTTTAGGGTGTCACTCATGGGACTGTCACTTGCTTGCAGAAGCCCAAGGGAATTAGATCCAAATGACTTAGTCACATAGTTAGATATTTTACTGGGTCAAGACTGCAGTGGAAGGTAATGTGTAAAAAGAAAATAAAAATCCTCTGAAGGAGCAATGGTTGTTTTGCAACCTTTTACCTTGTTCACCAGAATGCTTTTTCTTCAGGTACTGGAGAAGCCTATGCATTCCTGTAGTTTTGTTTAAGTAATTCATTTGTAAGGATGGATTTCCCTACCATTTAACCATCTCCTTTTGGAACAAAAATCCACAAACCACTTTTATAAGTGTTTCCATCAACTGGACAATAAGTATTTAGTAGGAAAACAACAAGTGCTCACTTTATACCTTAAGAAAGGTAGGGCATTTCACGTAAGACAAATCTTGACATCTTTATAGAGCTAATGTAAAGCCAAACTGAGAACTGAGATCAAAAAACCTTCTTTAAAGCACAAATGCACGATAGCTCTGTGTTGGACTCTGAGATCTAGAAACCAATCTTCTTCTGTGAAGAGGTTCATTTTCAGCACAAGTATTGCGAAGAAGTGAAGGAGAAGGAAAAGTACCTCTCTGCTGTCTCTCTGCTTCTGCAACCCTACAGCCTGCTGGGGCCTGTCCTGTTCCTCCACAAAGCAGGAACATTCACAGGTTGGTCTAATGCTGTACTGTCTGCAGTCATCCTCTCTGGACAGCCCCATTGGTCTGGATTTGCTGGTAGTTGTTGACTGTTGTCTGCACTGGGAGCATGCAAAGGCACTTCCCAGCTCCCTAAGTGGGCAGCCCAGTTGCACTCCAGCCCTCTGCCCGGGCGAGATGAGCCACACATCGCTTCTCGCAGGCCTTGCTTGCCTGTGGCTGCAAGCACAGGCTGGAGGCGATGTGGTCTTCCTGGGTCCCTTCCTCAAACCCTCAGATTAGACCCCACACTTGCTGAGATCTGTCCATGAGATGCAACCTGGACACCCTGGCCAGGATTCTGCTGCCCTCAGACCTCCACGTGCAGCAAGGAGGGATTAAATGAATGGCCACAGAAGTGTCAGGAGCACCTAAAGGGTGCTGCTGGGGGGGTCCTGCCAGCTCTCTTGCCTGGATTGGCTGAAAAGAGCCTTTGTTTGGGCCAGAAATTTGCTTGGCCTTATTTCTTCAGTCTTTGTAGCTATTGTAATTTTGCAGGCCATGTGTCAGGCAGCTGAGAATCCTCTGAACCGGTCCTCAGCCCAAACCTATCACCCCAGGGCAGTTCTCTCTGTCTTATAACTCTGCTCATTTCACAGGTGCAGAGATTCACAGTGTTGGGGAT
>WEIS01059045.1:3892-15017 GCA_013389965.1 Todus mexicanus
AGGGAAAAATTAATGAAGTCTTTGTGTTTTGGTTGGGTTTGGGGGGTTTGTGCTGTTTGGTTTGCTTTTTTATTTTGGAAGACACCATCTCTCCTAGAGCTACACCTCAACTCGGGGCAAAAGCGGGAGAAGAGTTCAGGAAGAGCAGGCTCTGTGTGTGGCAGAGACAATTTAGCTGGAGATGCTGTAAATATTCTCAACAGGCCACGTGTCTGGACAGAAATTCCAAGATTATCACGAGGAAGTGGACGGTTGAGGGAGTCAACAATTTGAAACGCATCTTTCAGGTCTTTTGTGTTTGCGGCGACCAGGGAGCTGGGTCTATTCCCACATCCCCCACAAAACTAACAGGATCAAGGGCTCGCCTAGGATAGTTTTGCTGCTTTTGGTCGCTGAGTTTGAGAATGAATTAAATGGAAGAGAGATAGAGGAGCGCAACTCCTATAAACGGAGGGAAAAGATCGTTTGGTGATGAAGACACACAAAAGACGATTAATCCTTATCTCTGCCACAGTTGTTGTGAACAAGCCACGCGTTTCTCTGCTCCCCTTTATAAAATGGAAAGAATATTTGTTACCTTAGAGATACCGGGAAGCGTAACGTCCTTCAGGGAAGGCAGACGAAGCCGGCACACGGCGTTCATCAGGCAGCGCTTGTGGAGTTAAGACACGGAATCTTTTACTGCAGGATCCTCTGCTACCGAGAACATGTTTGTTTGTTGTTTATCCCTTGACCTTCAAGACAATGTAAGTTAGCAAAGAGTGCAGGTGGCAGCGAAAAAGACCTTGAACAGCCTCGGGTTTAGTTTTGCAAGAAACGTGTTGAGGAGAACTATTGGCCGGTGAAACAGATTCAATGGAAATTGAATTTGAGGCCAAAAAAAGTTGCGAGAAGAACCGGAGGGGTGGGGGAAGCAGGGGATAGAAAGAGAGCCCTACGACAGCCGCTCAGGGAAGAGATCAAGATCCCATCTGGAAGGGCAAAAGGCCAAAGCCACCGAGCAGATGGAGACCAAGCGACAGCTGGTAGGAACACGCTTTCATGTGTCAAGTTTGCTCTTTGGAGAATTCTGCTCTCCGGCTCCGAAGGCATCATTACGATCCCAGCTCCTCCCAGAACAGCGCTGCGCTCGGGAGCCGGCCTTCGAAAGCTCACTGCAATGACGGGTAATTAATTAACAAGAGCCCTTTCAAGGCTTAGAAGCCGCTGTGACCCGGCCTTGGCGTGGTTTTAGCAGCAGAGGGTCCTGGTCCTTCATCAGCAAAGGGGGTGTGTGAAAAGAATTAATTTGGGCCCCACCAGTAAAACCAGTTTCCTGTAAATTTTGGCATATTCCCAGGGCTGCTTCTGGTTTAGAAGGGCTTGGCTGAAGGATACAACGCATCGTGGTGTTCAGACGTCATATATGAACAGAAGAACGTCCAAGTGGCTGCTCCACCAACTTGGCTATGGAAAAATCAATCAGAAGAGGGGTTTGTCTTCAACACAGGCGTTTAATCCCACAATCTTTCCAGGGCAAACAAAAAAACTCGAACATAATTCTAAGCCCAGCCCTTTCCTTGGAGAGACGTGTGCGGTTTCTCCCCAAGATGAGCCAACAATATTAAAATTAAAAGTCCTGGAGAAGTGGCCATTGTTTCTTTTTCTTTAATAAAGATATGAAGGATTTTTTTTTCCTGTTAAGGCAAGAATTTCGTCCTGCTGCTGGGATCTAGTAATGCAGCGTTGATTACAGACCAAAAAAAAAAAGCTTAATTACAGTTAAAACTAAAGTATTACACTTTTAAGACAATTCAGAATTAAAAAAAAACTCAAACCAACAAATGAATGAATAATCCAAACGCTCCCCTTCTGATTACCCATCCTGAGTCCAGTTTCATAACAGATTTTGAGGTACAAGACAATAAATTAAAAGTTCATTCCATTCCAGAGATCAACCATTTCCTCAATGCGATGTCTTCTTCACAACCTTTCCAAATTTGGCATCGAGTCCAAGGCCTGCGAAGAGAGAAAATAATCCATCAGCACAGAGAAATCACTTCACGTTCTTCAGGTAAACGTAACAGGAGGAACTCTGTAAAAAATCAGCTTAACAGCTCCAATTTACTCATGGTCACTGAGAGGCAGGGATATACCCAGGGCTGGGGGGGAAAAAAAAAAGACCTAATAGATTGAATTCTGGGTTCAATTTTGGGCTCTTCCCTCCCAGTAGGACCTGGAGGGGCTGGAGCGTGGCCAGAGAAGGGCAACGGAGCTGGGCAAGGGGCTAGAGCAGGAGGCTGGGGAGGAGCGGCTGAGGGACCTGGGGGTGTTGAGCCTGGAGCAAAGGAGGCTCAGGGGAGACCTTCTGGCTCTGCACAACTCCCTGACAGGAGGCTGGAGTGAGGTTGGGGGTGAGATCTCTTGTCCTCAAGCGCCAGGACAAGAGGAACCCGCCTCAAATTGTGCCAGGGGAGGTTTAGGTTGGAGCTGAAGAACAATTTCTTCCCCGCTGTCAAGGGTTGCCCAGGCGTGTCCCAGGCTGCCCAGGGCAGGGGTGGAGTCCCCCTGATCCCTGGAGGGGTTTCCAAGCCGTGGAGATGTGGTGCTGAGGGACATGGTTTCCTTACCCAAGAACACCAGGACTGTCCCCACCCACTGCAGGCTGCTGATGGGATTGGCAAACAGAATGACCGACGCTAAAATGGTGAAGAACTTGCGGGTTGTGGTGATGATGGAGCAAGTGAGAGGCCCGAAGTACACCACGGTCATGAAAATAAAACTCTGCAAAAACCAAACAGAAGCCTTTTGTCACCGACTGGGAGAAATACAACACGGATCATGTTTCCAGAGCTGGAAGAAACTTATTTCACTGGATTATTTGCAATCTTAAGCTAATTTTACTCCAAAGGTGCCTGCACATAAGTGAGCAGCAGCAGATGTGAAGTGGAGCAGCTTTGCTGTCTCCCAGCCAGGCAGACGCAGCCCTGTGAAGGCTGCAGGACAAGCGAGGTGCGTTTACCTGCCCCAACGCGCTCGTCAGGCCGAACAGGAGGATGTTGTAAATGATGCTGGGGTAGCGTTCTGTGAAGCTGAGGAACTCCCAGAGCTCTCCAGTGAACAGTATCCCTGGAAGAGAGATCCCAATGAAAACCACGAATGACAGAGGCAGCCTGAGCAGCTGCTGCCCACACAAAGCGAGTTCAGTTCATGCCCAAACCCAATGGGAGCTACACAAAGCAAAGACTAAATTCCACACGGTGGAAAAACAAAGAGAACAGGAGAAAGTGATCAAAAGTGATCACCTTCCTGGATATGGGGTGATGGTTTCAACTAAAAAGAGGGAGATTGAGACCGGAGAGAAGGAAGAAATTGTTGGTGCTGAGGGTGGTGAGAGCCTGGCCCAGGTTGCCCCGAGAGGTGGTGGCTGCCCCATCCCTGTCCCCATTGCAGGGGAGGTTGTTGGGGGCTCTGAGCAACCTGCTCTAGTTGAGGATGTCCCTGCAGGGGGGTTGGATGAGATGAGCTTTAATGGGCCCTTCTCACCCAACCCAGTCTACGATTCCTGGTTAATGACTGAGAGAAACAATCACTACCTGCAGGTCCCATCGATTGCAGCAGTCCCTGGCTATTAATTAGAAGTGCCACTCCCTATTTGGGGCAAAAGGCCACGTATGTCTTAGGGGTGATAAAGATTAAAGGTTGGACTGGAGGATCTTAGAGGTCTTTTCCAACCTAGGAGATTCTGTAACTCTAACATGGTTTGTGGGTTGCTCCCAGACTGGCCCAGGAGAGCATCAGGTCCAAACGCGGGTGGTGAGGGCTGGAGCTGAGCCTGCAGCACTTCTGAGGAGGGACCAAGCCTTGAGGAGCTACACTCTGGTGCAGCCATGTCCTCTAGTGGGCACAAGGAGAGCTACACTCACAACCCCAGCGCTGGACGTACAAACAACCCCCAAACCCCAAACAGAACACACAAAGCTACCCGCAGGAAGCACCCCAGGCCTGCTTTTGGAGCAGGACACAGCGTCTCTCCCCAGGACAGCCTCTGTTTTTCACAGGGTGTTCCTTACCAGCCCCCAGGAACAAGGTGGACCACAGGTTAACGTTCAGCATCATGTGGTTGGAACCCGTTTGGTAGTGAGCCCTCATGTGGTCCTGAGACACCCCAGTCAGCCCATCCAAGGTCAGCGACAGCAGCTAGGAAAAAAAGAGACCGAGATGGCAACGAAACCTTCATTATTTCTTCTCAGCAGGCAAAACCTTGAGCTTTCTCCCCCTATTTTTTTACACTCCAAAGAGCAATAACATGCCCTCCAGTCACAGGTTAAGAGGGCGAAGTGGACTGATCATGGACTGATCTCCTCCCGCGGTGTAACACCCTCTAAACCCAAGCGTCCTCCCGCGGAAGCGTTTCCACATCAGCTTCAGGGTTCACCGGAGGTACAAAGGACGCGGCTTTATCGGTGTCGTAACCGCCCGCTCCTCCTCGCCCTGCCTGGCCGGGCTGTCTGCGTGCCAGCGGCGCTCACCAGGAGCAGTTCTCCGTAGCCAAAGACGTGGTCGTCGCTCCCAGCCGCCTTCTTGGGCTTGTAGAGGAACAGGGCCACGCCTGCCACTATCAAGAGGACGCAGAGATACTTGGCCGGGGGGTATTTCTTCCGTAGCAAAGTCACTCCTAAAAGCATGACTGGAAACGGAACGAAAGTCACGAACTGCTCCTAAAACCCTCTCAAGGGATTTGAGCTTTTCTGAACACCATGAACCACAAATAAAGCCACTGACCCCCAAATAAAGGCACCGTTTGCTCTTCCTGCTGTGACAGAGAGGACAGGAGGGGAGAGGCGCTGCCCTGGCAGCAGGGTCCTGCTCGAGGGCATGAGAAATGTGCACAAATACACGAGAAAAGACGTGGAATTCGCTTACCTGGGATGGGCTTGCACGATTTGCCCAGGACCTAGAAAAGACAGATGGCGTTAACCAACCCGTAACAGCTGGTCCTGTAATTAACCATCATGTGCTGGCAACAAGAGATCGTGGCTGTGGGCTCAGCCCGCCCTGTGCAACCCCCCAGGAAAACACACCCGATGCTTCAAAAGAACCCACATAAAAAACCCCACCGCAGGACAACGGCCACATTAACGGTGAAGGTGTCAGAGATCAGTGAAGGTTTCGGAGAAAGGAGGATAAAACATTGGAATGGGCTGCTCAGGGAGGTGGTGGAGTCGCCGTCGCTGGGGGGGTTTAAGAACAGACTGGATGCCACACTTAGTGGCAGGGTTTAGCTGAGTGGTGGTGTTAGGTCACAGGCTGGACTTGATAATCTCAGAGGTCTTTTCTAACCTTAATTATTCTATGATTCTATGATCACCTCAAGCCCAACATCAGCACCAAACCCCCATCATCTCCAGGGGTTGCCGTTCCCCTTCTGGCACAGCCGTAGCTCTCTCAACCCCTCTCCCCACACCCGGCGCTGCCCGAAGCGCAAAGATCCAGCCCCACCAACGCAGCTGGGGAAAAAATAACCCTCAAAAATCCCGGTTCCCCCGTCTCCCCGAGGTTGTTTCACCAGCTGGTTCTTCCCCAGCCCAGCGCCCGTCTTTGGGGGGGGGGGGTAGCAGAGGTCTAGTATCTACACGGCATCCCCCGTGCCCCACCTGGGTCGGGTAGCTGACGAACTGCAGCGCGGAGTTGCTGGAGACCATGGCGCCCAGGTAGGAGAGCGAGCAGGCGGCGTAGAGCCAACTGCGGGTGCGATCCGGCCGGACGGCATCGAAGAAATGGATCACTGGGGAAAAGGGAGGACGGGACACGGACAGAGGAGAGGGACAAAGTCAGGAGCCCTCCCAAATCACCGTAAGAACATCCCTAGAGGCTTTGAGGGGCACTTGGTAGGGATGCTCGGTCATCAGAAGCACAGCGATTAAAGCCTCCAATGGGTGAAAAAATACCCGATGTGGGGGTAAAAAAACCCACCTGATGTGGGGGTAAAAAATACCCGATATAAGGGGAAAAAAAATACCGGGGGGGTGGGAGATGTGGAGGTAAAAACAACCCCAATGTGGGGGGTAAAAAAATACCCAGAGGAAGAGGGAAATACCCGATGTGGAAGAAAAAAATCACCCGATGTGGGGAAAGAAAAAACAACCCTGATGTGGGAGTAAATCCTCAATGGGAAGGGATATGTGTGGAAAAAAACGCCAGGGGGGAGAGAGTAAAAATGAACCCCGATGTGAGAGTAAAAAAAAACCCAATGTGGGGGTAAAACCCAACCCCGACGTGGGGGGAAAAGCCCTGCCCGAGCCCCCCGCGCCCCGACTCACGGAGCCTGGCAAAGGCGGCGTTGATCACGCACTGGATGAACACCAGAGTCAGCGCGTACTTGAACTTTTCCTGCTTCGCTCCTTCCCCGTAGCGGCCGCGGGTGCTGCAAGAGCGGGACGGGGTGAGAACCGGCAGCGGGGACAGGGGGAGAAGAGGCAGCCGGGACAGGGCGAGAAGCAGCAGCCGGGACAGGGCGAGAAGTGGCAGCCGGGACAGGGGCAGAACCGGCAGCGGGGCAAGGTGAGAACCAGCAAAGCGACACGGTCAGAACCGGCAGCGGGGCAGGGTCAGAACCACCCGTAGGCCTCCCCCGCCTTCCCCGCCTCCCCCCGGTCCCCCTCACATGCTCTCCTGCAANTCGCTGAGTGCGGCCCTTGGGCGGTGACGCAACACGATGTGGAGCGCTGTGATTGGCAGGGAGGGGCCAAGCGCGCGCGGCTCTGGGCGGAGAGGCCCCGGGGGCGGGCAGGAGGGGCCGCGCGCGGGGGGGCGGGGCCGCGCAGGGTCCTCTCGCCCGCCCGTCCCGGCGCCATCTTCGTGGAGTCCAAACAGTGCCCGGCCCCGACCCGTGTCCCTCAGCACCGCATCCAGGGGTCATCGGGACTGCCCCACTGCCCTGGGCAGCCTGGGCCAGGCCTGGGGAACCCTCCTGGGGAAGAAATTGTTCCTCAGTTCCAACCTAAACCTNCATGGGGACTGCCCCACTGCCCTGGGCAGCCTGGGCCAGGCCTGGGGAACCCTCCTGGGGAAGAAATTGTGCCTCCTGTCCACCCTAAACCTCCTCTGCTGCAACTTAAAGCCAGTTGCTCTCATCCCATCACTTGGAGACGAGATCTCACCCCCAACCTCGTTCCAGGCTCCTGTCAGTGAGTTGTGCACAGCTAGAAGGTCTCCCCTGAGCCTCCTTTGCTCCAGGCTCAACATCCTCAGGTTCCTCTGCTGCTCCTCCCCAGTCTCCTGCTCTAGACTCTTCTCTCACAGCCCCCTTTGGCCCTGTACCTGCTAAACCCCCTCCCCCAGCCGCCCCTTTACCCTCCGTATACACCAAACCCCAAAAGAACTCCTTAGGATGCCTGAAATATTTATTTTGTTTCCTTATTAACTGCCAAAAACCCTCTCTAAAGACAAAGACGAGAGCTCCGAAGCAAACGTTGCCCCCTCTAAGCTCTGCAAGAACGTACATAAAAATACAAACTTCAAACAGCTGCAAAAATAGTGTCTTTGGAAGAAAATAGAGTTTCTACATCAGGTACAAGAAAATAGGCTGCTCCGATACACATCCCCCACCACTCCTGTCCCGAGCGGTTGGCAAAGGGACATGAAATCGAAGGGTTTTGTTGTCCAGAGGCTTTACAATCCGTGTTCCCGTGGGATCGCTGCTGGACACCGCAGCGCCTCCAAGCCCCGGCCAGTCCTGGGTGAGGCAGAGGAGGCCCAGACCCCCTCCAGCCATTCCCCAGCCCCGCGGCTGACAGCAGCAGGTTCTCCAGAGCGGCAGCAACGGCCCCTCAGCAGGGACCTCTGTGCTCCCCTGTCCTCTCTTCGTGCAGCTCAGCCGAGGCACCTCTGGGCCACCAGGTGGGAGGCTGCATCTCAAACGTTGCCTC
The DNA here is from genome assembly GCA_013389965.1 of Todus mexicanus. Taxonomy (NCBI): domain Eukaryota; kingdom Metazoa; phylum Chordata; class Aves; order Coraciiformes; family Todidae; genus Todus; species Todus mexicanus. The sequence goes on from WEIS01059045.1 coordinate 11,803, forward strand.
CACCCTCCAGCTTCCCCGAGCACGGGGCTGTGGAAACTGCGTTCCGTTATCTGTGCCCTGCTCCCCATTCCACGGGGTGCTTTTAAAGCTCCAGGCTTGTTCTGAGGGTGACGGTGCTCAGGGAGGCACAGTCAGAGCCCCGCTCGCTCTCCAGCCCTCCCCGTGCTCTGGAGATGAGCTGGTTGAACAAGCAGAGACACAACATCTCCTGCTCCAACATCTCCAAGAGCAGCCGCCCCACAGATCCCTTCTCCCTGCTCCCCGAGAGCCGCAGGGCCGAGGAAGCTCCCCCTGAACCCTCCCAGCTCAGCCCCATTCGCAGAGCAGGATCCTGCCCCTGCTCCCGCAGCAGCGCCCGGCTGCTCCTCACCAGCAGAACAATCACACGGGAAACGAGGACAACAGGACACAGGAAAGTGCTTGGAATGGGGGAGGCTCAGAGGCACGAGCCTCCGCGGTCGTGGAGTCCCATGGCACGTGCAGCTTCACAGTTTCCCATCCCCGGCGTACACCGGCCGTGGCTCTCAATCCCAGCGCTGCCTCTCGGCTGCCGCGTCCCACCTTCAAGGCACCGATCTCCCCAGAGACGCCCAGAGGAGCCTGAGCGGCTGCTGCGGGCAAAGCTTCCCCAAAGGCTTCACGCCACCAGAGAGCTGTGGAAGACAACGCTCTCCTCTGGCTGGCCGCGCTTCCAGGGTTCGTAATTCAGGGAAGGAGACTTGGACACGTCGCTGAAGCCATCCCCTGCGGCGTCCTTCCGCACCCCGAGGAACGGGGCTGGGGCTGGGGGCTGGCAGGAGGGGCAGGTGCCTGCACCAGGGCTGGAGGAGGTTGGGAAGCCCCTGAAGAGGAAACCCACGTTGGGGAAGAGCGGCTTCACCAGGCTGACGGGGCAGAAGGCAGAGCCGGTGGGGTTGAAGTGCACTTTGTTCTTGTCGGGGCAGGAAAGCTGGAAAGGCTGATCTGGGCTGGGGGAGCTGAAGGAGATAGACAAGAGAGGACAGGATGAGGAACGGACACTCCCAGGGGCCCCTCCAGAGCCTGGCTAGAAGCTGAACGGTCTGCAACTCGCTGAGGGAAACCACTGTTTCTCCTCAAGGCTCTGCTGGCCGAGACAAACCCAATGCCTGGGAAGGCCTCAGAACCACGAGATCCTTCCAAACACATCCAAGGATTTTGCAATTCAGCTCTGGGCTCTGCTCCCAGGGCCTGAGCAGTGCTGGTTTTGTTGGGGTTTATCCCAGAGGCCGCTCTCTCCTTTCAGACCTGGGCAGGGGTCTCAGGAGCCTCAGTTGCCCCCATCCAGCACCCTCCCACAGGACCAGCCTCACCCGAGTTCTCCTACCAACAACTCCTCCTACTTACGAAGCCTCCTCAAAGGCCAAGACCTTCTCACATCCCTCGGGAGGCTCCCGTTTGAACACGTAGCTGTGGTTGGGTCGCGGAGAAGCAGCGAAGGCCAGGACCGGTGAGGGGCTGCGCTCCTCTGGCGGGGAAGAGAAGAGAGGGAAGAGAGGTGGTGAGAAATCTCTAGAAGAATCCAGCAGCGCTCCAACTCCTCCACTTTCAACCTTTACCTTTCTCCTTAGGCTCTGGCTGCACCTCGTCCCCTGCAGATGGGGGGTCTCCTGCCGCCAGCCTCACCGGGGTGTGCGGAGACAGGCGGAGAGGCACGGAGGGGGAAGGAGAAAGCGAGAGGCTGCTGCAGCTGCCAGGCTCCAAAGTCAGGGCCGCATCTCCAGGGCCTCTCTGCGCAGGCGCCGGCGCCCGGTGACCATCGGGGACCTCCAGAATCTGGGGAGGAAGAGAAGTCTTAGAGGAGCAGAAACCCGTGACCAGAGGAGAGGTTGAACAGCTACGGGGGGAGCTGGTGCCAGACACCGGCAGAGCCTCTGTCAGGAGCCAGGCGGCTTCGTGCAGCCGGGAGGACACTGGCCCTGCCACGTCCCGTAACGTGCTCCAGCTCTGAGCTGCCCGGGATCGCCTCTCCCAGAGCTGCACAGTGCAAAGTCACCGTGGATGCCAGTCTAAGTGTCTTAATGTGTCACCCACCCTGAGGTTCCTACTGGCTGATCTCTCACAGCCTCAGCATGTTTTAAGGAGGGACCCAGCAGCCACTTGGCCTCATTTAGACAGTTACAGGTCCAGAACAAACTAGAACTAGACACAGAGACCGTCCCCATGGCCAAGAAGCAGATTCAGGCAGTGTCTTTCGAGATTTCCAAGACCACCCAGAAGATTCAGGGTGATCTTGTGTCTTTCACTCACCCGCAAAAGCTCCTCCTCCCCCTGCTCCTTCACAAACGCTTCCTCCAGTTCCTGGTTGAGCCCTTCCAGGCTCCTGTGCAAGCAGGGGCTGAGCCGCAGAACGGGAGATGGAGAAATGAAGCCTGATGGAGGGTCCTGCAACAATCCAGAATCCAAGTTAAGAGTTCTATCTGCACAAGCTCAGCAGTTACACCCTGTTCCCACAGCTCCCCTGGGCTGGGCCAGAGCCTTCCAGGAGGCTGACGGGAGAACACTGACAGCAGAGTCACGTAAACTCACTAACTGCCCTTTGGAGCCCAGGGATGTGTTGAAGAAGGGGGAGAAGAGGAGGAAAAAAACCACCCTTCTCCCTTCCCAGGCACGAGAGCAGAAACCTGAGAAGAGCTGGACGCTGCCCAAAGGAGTTTGCTCTCCACCCCTTGAGGACGTAGGGTGACAGCAGAGCAGGGGGAGATGGGGACGTACCCTGAGCGATCCCAGCACGGCGTGGTCACCCTGCAGCGGGGAGCTCTTCTCCTTTTCTTTGCCACTTCTGCCGTTCAGCTTTGTCCGCTGGAGCTGCTGCTTCAGCTTGGCAATCTAGCAAAGAAAGCTGCAGCTACAGAACCGCCTGAGCCAACACACCTCCTCCAGGAGGGGTCCTGCCCACCCTGGCTCTCTCCTCCCCCTCTCTTCCAACCCCCCAGGAAGAGCCAGAACAGGGGCAGTTTCCATCCCATACAGCAGCTCCGGCCACCTCTCGAAGGATGGAGCAGAAGCACTCAAGGGCTCCTGACAAGCTGCTTGGCCGCAATGTGGCCACTGCCCTTCCCAGCACGGGTCTGGGTTATCTTCTACCTATGGAGCTCCGAGGGAGCTACTTTACCAGGGCTAAAGGAGCCGACAAGATCAGTCTTGAGTCAGATCATGGAGCGTTAGGGATGCGAACAAGGGCCAAGGTCTCCTCT
>WEIS01059046.1:0-22660 GCA_013389965.1 Todus mexicanus
TGGATTAAACTTTCACCTCTGTGAACCTGTCTCACCTATGTCATGTCAGCCATCCAGACCGTTGTGCTTTGTGGGGTAGAACAGCTTTTGGGAAGCCCAGGATGCTGGTTCCAGCTCCCAGGGTTGCTGGACGTTGGGGTAATGTTAGAAATATGAAATCTTTGGTCAGATCTGGTGATGATTGGAAATTGTTTACATAATTTTTACAGTACACAAATTGGTCCATGTTCTTAACAACTCAAGGTTTGGCTAGAAACTCTTGGAGAGGAATCAAGCCAGGACAGGCTGCTACAGACTTAGAGACACAGTTTGAAAGTTTTCTGTGAAATTAGTACCAGTGCTTAGTCAAATTACGTTTGCTTGTTGACCCCTCTTATCTAATTAGTCTCTACTTCACTGAGCTGCTTCTACTTGCATGCACTGAATCAGCGATTTCATATTACTTTTTACCACGCTAATGGTGGAAGAAGCTGAATCAAATTAAGAGATGCTTTCTTTTCCACACTATAAATATATGCCTTGAGATTTGTGCAGAAATAAATTGTTTTGTTGCATATCAGCCATTTGTTTGAGGAGAAGGGTGTGTGGTAATCTCAAATATTAAGTGCAGCTGAGCAGCCAAATAGATGGTCCTTGGGGCCTTCTTGTTAGGTGTGGGCAAGTATCCAAAATACAGGTGCCTGTCTGTACTCTTGAGGTTCCTACATCTTCTCTGTGCACCACATTAGCAGATTTCACTGTCTTTCTGTTAGAAAGAGAAGGGCTGTAGCCTTCTGCTCCATGTTCTGCTCCTTATCTCTACCCTCTGGGCACCCAGCACCTCGAGGGAGACGGTGCACACACGTGTTTGTTGTGCTCCAAACAGAGTGCAAAGTGAACCACTGGCTTTGTTTACTAGGTGATCGCAGATCCATCCTCGCACGACACCCCTGCCTAGTTCAGCAGAAGGTAGTGGGTGTCTGGAGCTGGGCTCCGGGGAAGTGAACACCAGGGCCACCAGACCAGCACCACCAGAGGAGCTTTGAGATTTGCAAAGTCAAAGGTGATCCCTTCTCTGCCCTGCCGTGGGGAAGATGCTCTGTCAGTAGTTCATGTCTCATTTGCAAAAGGCCTAACCGGGGCAGAGCAGGGAAGCAGATGACTTTTGGTCACTCTACAAACGAATGTTGGAGCCAAGACTAAAGTCCGATTCTTGAAATCCCAGGTTTCATCGTCTGTGGCCTAGTGCCTCTGTAAGCATCTGTAAGGTTTTAATGAAAACCACCAAATCTTGATTTAGAGCAGGATTCAAGAAGAATGTCCTATTCAATTATTTAATTATAGGTGAACTATAAGACACAAACATGTCTTGCTACAAAGCACCGACCAAGAAAGCAGAAAGGATTATTTGTTGTTTTATTTAGCAGAGCAAGGCAGCTGATGATCCCTAAGTCTATCTGACACCCAGCAAGTCGTGTGATCCTATTTGTTAATCTTTTTAACTTTCCATTTTATTAGAATAGGGTTTCAAGAGCAAATAGGATAAATGAGATTAAATCTGTCACCCTGAATTACTCTCCTCCGAGTTATGAACAGAATCACTCTATGTCAGAGAAGTATAATAATGAGGAAGATGCTGCCTGTGTAATTGTGTGCTTTGCTCAGAAGAATTTGAGGTCCATAATTATCCCTAGTATGCCACGGTGGTGTGTGCTGGCTTTTAACTTCTACAGTAAACAAAACCATTGAAGGTTTCTCTCCTGAGCAGTTCTTGATGTAGCGTGGTAGGTACCCACAACAAGAGCAGTATTATCCTTCAGGTCTCCTGGTTCAAGCGAAGGATCCAAACTAACTTTGAATGGAGCATCCATCGTACACTTATTTTCATGTCTCCCTTGAACTTAAACATTGATTGTGCACTGAGGAATAAGAGTCATGGGGAACAGAGAGTCTCCTGAGCTGCAGGTGAGGCATGTCTGGTTGCTTATGCACAAAGCGAGTCATAGTACATCTGGTGCTGTGTTACATCACCTAACTTTTCAGTGGTCCAAGGATGTTGCCTTTGACCTCTGCCATGACCGTGATTCTGCAGATGCTCCAGCAAACACAAAGGGGTGCAGCTTTCACTGACAATAATTAAGCTGTAATAGAATCGCTCTGGGTTTGAACTTGGTGAGTTTGCTCCTAGATGTCAGTGCACATCAGAAATCTTGGGGTTTAGTTTTTCTCTCAGAAAAACCTGATGGTGGTGCTCCTAGAGGGGATGATACAGTGCTCTTGGCTCTACTTCATTTGTATGGCCCAATAGAATTTGTGGTACCCTTCATGCTGTATAATTCCACTGTGAGACGAGTTGAAGACACAAGAAAAAGCAGCTGAAAAATTCAGCTAGGTTTGTCCGATAGACCAACCCTGTTCCTGCTGGAAGCATCTCCTGGACAGAGGAGATGCACAAAGTGAAAAGGAACTTGCTACAGATCCTGCCAAGACATTTCTGCAGCTTCCTTCTTGAGCCAGAGAGCACAGAAGGTCAGAAGGCAGACTCCTGCTTGTTGGATTAGTGATAAAACAGCCTGCCAGACTTGGATCAGAATTTCTGTTACTTTGTCTATAATTATGGGTGCTTAGGGGAAAGGGTTGGGGAGGACGCATCATTTTTTGGGAATCCTAGTAACAATTTTATTTTCGTTTTCAGACCTTTTTTAGTTATGAGCCAGGACTTGATCTCCACTTCTGGTTTTATCAGTCATTCTAGTTTACAAATGAGGCCCCTTTTGTCCCATCTAATTTTATGTAATCTGTGATGCTGCGTAAAGACTCTGGGAAGAAAAAATGGGAGGTTTGTGAACAGACCTTCTGGCTAATATATACAATGAATGACTCACTCTATCCTTTATTTCAACTTCCGTGAAGTATTTTCAGATACACTATTTACCCATTAAATGAGCTGTTCAATTTAGCTTATGGCTGAAGTTTTTCCTAGTATTGTGATGTATTTGTTGGGAACATGGCAAATTAAATCACAACTGAGAAAGTTAACAAATGCTTACATTAATAATCTGAGACAGTCTCTCATTATAATCTCGTTCTGAGTAAACAGTTATCTGTAAGAAAGGGTTTCCTGCCCCCTGATTTGCCAACTTACTTGACTTTACTGCCAAGAAAGTCTCTCCTCTATGCTTGACAAGCAATGGATAGCTTAGAATCTTTCTCTGTGTACGCAGTTTCTTCATGGGAAAGAATGAAGTCAAGTCATGCCCATTACTAAATCTAATTTTACTATAATTTAGAGGGAAGAACCCTTTCCCTGGGTCGAGTTCATTCTATAACTGCTTATTTCAGGATTTCTTTTGCTTTCCTTCAAAGGATCTGGCAGAAACTGTTGTTAGTGACAGGCTTGCAGCTCACTTGGCAAGGTCACTGCAGCACATTTCATGGAAAGTGAGAAACTTCTGCCCTGCCTTGGTTTTCAGTCATCAGCAGCTGGTTAGAGGAAAGCTGAGCATGGCAGCAAGTCAGTATGACCTTGCTGCATGTCGAAATTCCACCTTGTGGGAAATGTAAGGGTCTTAAGGTACATCATGGAGTCAGAGTGTCTTCAGCTGGGTCTGTCTGAGCTAGATCATCTCCGTGAGCTTTCTCTTCTACATGACCTGTTCCTTTACCCAAGCTCCATGACCACCTGGAGGAGATCTCAAATGCAAAAGAAACACAGAGAAATTCAGCTCTACTCTGCTGAACTCTCAGCCCTTTCCCATTATCCTAGTAAGTGTTAATTTCCTGGGCATTTCCCTGCTAAGACCAGTCCTGGAAGAATCCTCATGCTTCTGTTCACCCTCTGTGGGCTATGGGAAAGAATCCTTACTCAAGTGAGAAGATTTTTCTCCTTCTCCCCTAGTCAACCTGGAGGTCTGGCCCCAGCCACAGACATATCTTGCTCTCAGCTTTACAGATTATTCGCTCTGGATAGGATTTGTCCATCTTTCATTCACTCCAGGCCAGGCTGACTGCAGCACGCACAGGGAAAGGTCCTTTTAAAAACAGTTTGTGGCAAGTGCAAGGTTAAAAGTCTGGCTGTGAAGAGGAGGGGACCACAAAAAAATCTCTTCCTGCCTCCTCACAAAGACTTGGGAGGAGAAAATGTGGTGCTGGCCACAAGAGTGTGTTTGACAGTGTCCCTTCAAGGTCAGTAACATCATTCTCAGCTGTTCAAAACAGCATATTGCTAGGGAAAGCATTGCGAATTAGATTTGGGAGAAGGCTGGTTGTTTGTTGTTGTTTCTTTCTCTCCACAGGCCTCAGCCTGGCAGACAACCAGATTCGACCAAAGATATAATTCAGGCAAAATACAGTCCAGAATACGTGGGCCGATGTATGATTTATGCTGATGGTGGCACGGTGTTGCTCTGAACGGCTGGCAGCTTGGCAGCTTTGGAGGAGTCCCTGGTGGTCAAGGCAGGTGGAAATCTAAGGAGCCACTCAGGGGTCTTACTTTTTTCAGAGATTCATTGTCCCATATTTTTTCTTATTTCTATTTGCAAGAGTCATGAGATTGATCAGATTTTCCCCCTCAGCAATCGTGTAACAGCAAACCTCTTTATGCAGAACAGAGAAGTAGATTTGGTCTAATGTTTAGAGAGAAGCTTCAGAGAGGCTGTAAACGGCTGAGTGAATAACCTGCTTTTTATTGGGTAAAGTTTCCTGCAAGAGAGGCTGTTTTCTGCCTTGATCCTGCCCTTCTCTGCTGGTAGGAAGTTTTCTTCTTTGCAGCTAGAACTATGTTCCTATAACTAAAGAGCGTTTCTCCATCTTCTTTCCAAAGTCTCCTATTTTTTCTCCTTCACCCTTTACCTTCAGTTCCTCTCAGTTACGTTTGCCAGGTGGGTGTTTCTGCTGCAAGCCTTTCCAGGGTTTCTGAAAAGCATTCACATGGCAGATGCCATCCGCGTTCTTCTCGATATCGCATTCTTACATTCTGCTGACACCTGCAGAGCCCACGCTCGGTCTGACTAAACTTTCCCCCAAGGAGAGATTTGTAGTGTTTTTTCTAAGTGTTCTTTGGAGTTGAAAACCAGTCAGCAAAGTGTAGTGAGGAGTGTGCTTCTCTTTGTACCTGCTGTGGAGTTCAGCGGTTTAAGAACCCTATTCTGGTTTACACCAGTAAAAATTGAAAGTAACACCAACCGCAGCAGAGCTATTGTAGAAGGTAAACAGAAATGCAACAATGGGATGAAGCTTTTACACAGTGAAGCAAAATGCCAGGTTGCAAATAAGGCAATAGGGTTGCAAAGCCCTATGAGCCATGGAAACAATTGGTGCTTTCTGTGCTATGGAGCAGAGCAGCTTTAGGGAGGGTGTCTGCAGTGCACTTTAGATCCCTGAAACTGGCTCTATGGAAATTTCTGTTGTTAAATTGCAAATTCAGCCTTGCTGCACGGCCGGTGGGGAAAGGACAAGACTACTTCTCTATGTCGTGATGGTGAATGGGAAGAGACTACATGTTACAGCCACAAGAGTCCTTACCTATAACTTTTTTTCGCTGCAGGTGCCCCTGGTTGACAAAAGCCATCTCCCCAGCCATCCCACTGTACAATGGGCTTGTGTTCTTGTTTGTACTGGCAAACTTCAGCATGGCAACTTTCATGGACCCTGGAGTTTTCCCACGAGGTAACAGAGAATGGGACTGTTTGGGGGGGCGATTTGAAAACCCAAGCTAAAGGAAGTGTAAGGTTTCCAAATACACTGTTTGCTGACTAATCCCCCTTTTTTCTGGTATTCTTTCTTGTAGAATTTATTTATTTATTACACTGAGTTGGCCGTAGTGGTGGGACAGCAGTGAAATGCTGGATACCCTCTGTCTCTCTTCTGAGCTGGGAGGTGTCAGTTGTCCTTGCACTTGCTCAGACTGGCAGTCGAGGGCACAGGGTTGTGTGGAACGGTTCGCCTTGAGTAGCTCTCCTGACTGATGTGATTACGGTTGCCATGCCCTGTGTCATGCTGGCACATTCGATTTAAGTCACTGTCTTTACAATAGGTAGCAGAGCGTGGTGGAGGGGAGAGGCTAAACTTTCTGGAAGGAACAGCTTCATCAGAGCAGACCTTCAAAAAGCCTGAAAACAAAGGCAAAAGCATTGAAAGCGAAAACCGATAATGATTAAAGCTTGCCTTAGAGTGTCTAAAAATGTATACATTTAGAAAGATGTGCCTGCTTAAATTAGTACTGATTCACAGCTGATTAAATAGGATAAAGATCCCTCTGCTTTTGTAATGGGAACCACAGTGTTGCTATCTCTTTTAACACGTCCTAATGAGAGAATTATCACCTCATTTTATCCGTCTTCCAATAATTATTCACATGCACTTTGCAGCAGAGACTGCTCTAGGCAGTCTTGCTAAACCAGTAGATCTGTGCTCCCTGGAAACTGCTTTCTCACCTCTATTCCCCCAATTCCATATCTATTTTCAATTGCTACCTGACAAGAACGTGTCCTCCTGGCTTCCCTGAATAGCAAGTGCCAGGTTTCTCCAGGGAATGGGGTCTAATGACGTACATCTGTCTGCCATTCCTTTCAGCTGAAGCTTTTAAACCCCTGATTAAGTGTTGCAGCACTGCAGTGAGGAAAATAGATGTGTATAAAGGCAAACTAAGGCAAAGGCAAGATTCAGTCGTTTCTGCAAGATTAAGTGATGGAGTGTTTAGGTGCTTAAAGGTATAAATAGGTACTAGTGAAATTTTCAAAAGAGTCTAAGTACTTAGAGCTTTTAACGAGTTTTCTGGACTTTTTAGTTCCCTCCATCTCAGCAGAGATAGCAGTGGTTAAACGTGCTTTGGGTGTGAGGTTATCAAAAGCACGCATGTTCTTTGCCTTCTGTAGGAGCAGAGCTGGAGGAAAGTTGCTCAGTTTTGAAAACCTCTGTCTGGGAATCTTTGTGTGATGTAGTTCCCTCAGCCTGGAGCCTGTAGCTGGGTGCTCACCATGGCCTGTGAGCGGTCAGGACTGAGCCTATTATAAATGCGTACTTGCATTTTCACTTCTCTAACTTCCTTCTGCAAACAAGTTCTTTGTTTTGGACCTTGCATTTAAAGGAGAAATGCACAGGGAGATCAAATAGATCCCCCCCTTCCCATCTCCTTTAACACAGAGGAGTCAGGAGGGAAGCAGGAAGAGGAGGAGTTCCTCCAGCTTGCCATTCTTCTGCCTTTTCCTCTTCACTTGTGGCATTGGCGTTACACCTTTATGTTGTGCATATGCTTGGTCTGGAAGAGGCTGGGAGCAAGGGGAGTGGGGAAAGGATGAGAAAAGGGATGGAAATCATCATGGTAGAAAGTGATGAAGTAGGAGTTTGGATATGTGAAGGAAGCAAACTGATAAGGAAAAGAAAAGATGGATAAGACTATAAATACCAATGCTGGGAGCAGATGTTATTTCAGATCACAAGCATGCATGTGAAAAAAGCTATCACCACCCCACGCCGCCCGCAGAGCTGCCAGTGTAAGAAGTTTGAAAATTGTAGGAGAGATTTAAAATGAATATACAATGGATCTATTTGCTTTCTGTTATTGAATTTAGATTTAGTTGTCTTGGTTTTCCAGCTTCTTAGCACATTTCTGGCAGTTACATATATAGGCTTCGAAATGAAAACAACAAATAAGCAGTACAAAAGCTGAAACTCTAATGAAATAAAATGATTCCTGTAAGGAAGCCACAAAAAAATCGTCAGATACATTGTAAAAATATGAGATGTGGGTGCCCTGTGTCAGTGTATCAGAGTGTAAGAATCTGTGTGGTAAGATACTTCCCTCTGCTCATGTATTCTTCTGCTCAGATCACAGAAAGCTGGACGCAAACACATTCCTAGCCCACATGTATTACACAGCATGGTCTAGTTTGTAATAGTATTGAAGAATATACAGATCGTATTTATAGAAGTGCCTATGGGATTTAGAGTCTAGCTCTCACTAAGAGTCTCACTGACTAGTTGTGGAGGAAAATTACAGAGAAGAGTGCCAGTGCAGCACTCTGCTTTAATCCAGACAATGCGCTTGCAAGGTAAATACTGTAGCCGATCCCAAGCTCATCTTAAGTGAAGGGAGAAAATCCTTCTGAAGTCAGTAGAAATTGGATCATGATAACACATCTAGAGAAGATTTAGTATAAATTTAATATAAATGACAGTGATTGATGCCCTGCTGGGATAATATTATCAAATTTCACCTAATTTGGAGCCAGTCAACCAATGCCAGCTGCACTATAATATTTAGCAGGTGTTAAATAGATGTGAACCTCTTAGGTTTTCTGTGTCAAAAGTAAACAAATAAAGAACACAGGAATCTAGGATAAAATATGAACTTTCATGAATATCTCTTTTTTCCCCCCCTTTTCTTCCTAAATATATTTGTCTGTTATAGGCTGGCTTTTATTTTGTGCATTTATTTTTAAATGACCTCTGTTCTTAAACAGGGCAGAGCTTAGCTGAGATGACAAACCAGCTGCCCTCCACACTGTCCCTAACAAGATGATTGCGATATTGTTGTCCTCATCTAGCTAATGGCAAAGAGCAGCTAAATGAGTAGCTCAGTGCCACAGAGTGAGAAAATTAGAATACAAAGCTTCCTGACTGCCAATCCTGTGGCTCAGATCAGTAGACCATGCTGCCTTTGAGAGAGGTGAGATCTTCTCAGTTACATACCATTGCTACAGCAAGAGCATTCTGTGTATGGTATGAAGAGGTGAGCATGGGATGTGCTATAAAGAAGTAAGCAATGCTGCAAGGACTTTTCACAGACACACAGACTGCTTCAGAATGGTATATCTCACTGTGGCGTCAGGCCCCCTGGAGCAACAGGTCTTCGGGATGATTGCAGGGTGACACTAGAGTGCTGAACAAATCATTGTCACTTAGGGTCACCTGGGTTGATTTTGGGGGTTTGAGGTAGCACAAGCCTCTTCTAATATTTGTCAATGTGATTTCTTTCACTTTATGTGCTGGTAGGCTAGCATTGAATTTATCCCAAATGGAGGCAGCAGAACTCAGAACAGGGGCTTGGGTGATTTCCATCCCCTCTTTGACTCTAGTCTGCATGTCACCTCATTCATTCGGGTTTTAAGAGCAGGCTAAGGTAAGACTCAAGCACCTCTCCTTGTCCAGGAGCTAGTGAGTAAGGCTGCACAGCACTCCTAGGAGAGGTGCTAAAATGAGCCCTGATCACTGAAGTGTTCTGCAGCCCGGACAACCTGTTCTGACAGTCCATCACTTCCACCACTCTGTTATTTCTCTGACAAGCCCAAGAGCACATGCAGTGCCCCCGTATCCAAGGCTTTGACTGGATTAGCTCTTTTATCTTTACCCTCTGTTATTTCCACTAACTCTTAGTTTTGCATTGAGCAGCAGATGAAGATGAAGACAAAGACGACGATTTCCGAGCTCCGCTCTACAAGAATGTGGAGATTAAAGGAATCCAAGTACGGATGAAATGGTGTGCGACCTGCCACTTCTACCGTCCTCCACGCTGCTCTCACTGCAGCGTCTGTGACAACTGTGTTGAGGTAACAGCCCTGTTGATTACGTGATCTGTTGGCTTTGCCTCAGTGATGAGGTTGCACATACTCCTGAAAACGTGCAGTCGGGTGCTTCCCCCGATATTTCAGTTCTTGGAAGGTCCCAGCTGTAGCCTTGGTGATGGACTCCTACTAATTAGTACCATTTGAAACAGAGACCTCAGCCTTGTTGCCGGTGATAATTAGAATAAGAATTTGTAATTCTGGCTATGTCTTCTATAAAGTAGCTAAGGGATTGTGAATGTAAAAAAGTGGTGAATGGAAGAGTTGATGCAGAGGCAGAGTTCAAGACAGCAGTAAATTCAGGGCGAGCCAATGTAGCATGTTATGTGTGAGCTTAGGGCTCATCATTTAATTTGGAACAAATGACCACCTGCATTAATAGACAAGTAGAGAAGCTAGAATGGTGTGTGAGCTTTAGCAAAACCAAACTCTGAATTCAACGAGTGATTCTCCAGTCAATGGAATGACCCCGTGTTTATTTCACCAACCCAACTGAGAGCATGAAAGCATTCATGTTACTGCTGTTGATTGCTCTGAATGGTGGGACTTTCAGGTTTCTTGATTGTGCTAGGGTCTTGGTGAGGTACACAGGATTTTTCAAAACTAATCCCCAAACAGTAAGATGTGCCTCTGGGCTATAAACATCTCCCAAACTTGTAAGTCAAGAGTGCTGTATCCACAGCAGTGTATTGCCAGGGGAGATTTTTTTATTGCTGAGCTAAAAATTCCACTTCTTAAGGATCACTTCTGCTGCAAAGTCAATTTTTTTAATTTTTTTTTCCAATAGAAAGATGAGATCTTTAATGTGTCTAAAGTATATTCAGCTGTGCCATTAAAATGAAAGGAATTACTAATCAGAAAGGGAAGAAATACCAGAGTCAGCTGGAATGCTGCATACACCATCTTTGTCCTAATCCTCTTTGCCATAAGCAAGGGAATAGTCCCAAAGAAAGCAGCACAGTTACATGTGAGAGAAAGGCTCCTTGGGTTTATCTTGTGTCAGACTTTTTCCCCTTTGGGACAATATATATCTCAGTTATAATTATCTGGTTACTAGCCTTGTGCCTAGTAACCATTGATAAATAGGACAAGGCTGTCCTGTTGTGGAAGGCCTTAGAAGGATGCAGGATTTGAGAAGACGGAGAGCAAGGAGCTGTCGAGGTCCCTGGGTAGAGAGGAATAGCCACAGCTATTCATAAATTGTGTCACACAATTTTTTTTAGACTCCTGTGATTTGTTGAATAGAGATGGATATTTTTGTACAAAGCCTGAGTTGTATATTCCTAATTTAAAACCATAAATGTTTTGACTAATTCTTGATTGTGAAGATTTTTTAGATGATGGTGAATTCTCAGTCGTCCCATGGAATTCTCTCCCCAGTGGCTCAGCATGAAAATTCATTTTGAACAAATGAAGTTTTCTCAGAAAGAGATTGCTCAAAGCTCACTGGTATAAACACTTGCAATTTCACGCTGCCATAAGGCCTCCAAGGGAGTCAGTTCTGCAGCAGAAATGGAAATGGGAGAGAATCCAAAAGTAACCTGAAGGAAATAGCAGAATCCAAGGTGACTCTACCTAGCTCTCCAGAAGTTTTATTGACGGTTAAATCAGCTGAATGTTCCTTACTATTCTGGTGGGCAAGTGAGAAGCTCTGCTTGTATAAGTAAATAATGACTGCTGTGGAGGAATTTAGGCAAAAAGCATTAATGACTTCTGAATCAATAAATCGTGGTCTTAAACAGCATGCTTTATTGATTCTTGTAATGCTTATTGCCCACTCTCCTGTCTATTCTAGAACAGCTTGGAGATAGTGACAGGAGCAACTCTACTGTGTGGAACCCATTCTGGGTTATAATTCACATCTTCTCACATTCAGTCTAGAATGTGCAATAAAAATTCTTCTCCTAAATACAAAACTTTTGAGTTAATTTGATAAAAATGCACAAACAACAAAAGCTGATAACACTCATAGGCAGAAATAAAATCAGTTAAAACCTAACTCCTGCCGTGACTAGAGAGACCCAAAAATGAATCTGTGGCAAAAGCAGTCAGATTTTTGTTTTCTTTACTGAAGTGTTTGCAGTGGGTACTTACATAGTTTCATAATCCATAGATATTCTGGGCTGCATACAACCAGATTTGCATCATAGACATATGCTATGTCAGCATTTCAGATATAGCCTGAAATTATCTTTATTAAATTGCCATTGTCATTTTCTAAGGTGCTTTGAGAAAGCTCTAATCCATTTTCTTCTATTTTGTAAATTTTTGGTAAATACATAGGGCAAAACTTAAAAATACAAAACCCCCTTTGTCATCACTGAGGAATGTTTAAAAATAGCATTCCCACAAAACAAAGAACAAACAATTCATTTGTTGATGCAAGAAGTGTGTAATATCTGTTCTGCAGAACACAGAAATAAGAAGGGTTTATTTCTTGCACCCGATCTTGTCCTCAAGTCAAGAATAATCCCATTGAAGACAGTGGATTTACATGCTTATAAAACTGTGTAAAGGCACTTGAAAGGTGTCTATGTCTTGCCCTCATTATTAAATCTCCTATTGAAGGGAATCTGACTTTATGAGGGACTTGGAGCTTTTGACTGAGACAAGTAGTTACGTTTGGGTTCATAACTGTTAATGAACTTGTACAGAACTTTCACTGTGTCTTATCAAGCTGTTGCTTTTCTTTGGGGACCTGCTTGGTAAAAAAGTACCTTTTGTGATGTCCATTGTTCAGCTACAACTAAATACAGAAACACAGGGCAGAGAATCCTGCAGCAGTATGGCATCTTCAAAACTTTCTCGGCTGTAACTACTGCATTGTAGCTGACTCCTCATGCTAAGGGTGATAAAAAATGAGTGCTTCTGCTGCTAGCAGATAAATAGCCTTTTATTTTTTAAATACTCTCTTTGAACCTTATAAACACTCAGGTACCTCGCCATAAAGAGACAGAGAAACCAAGAGGGTCTAGCGTGTTGTAAAGCTGCAGAACTAGCCTGATGTAATTTTCCATGGCAGTGATTCCAGTTTATCTGTAAGACAATTTATTTCCTTTTACCATTGGGATATTGTTCCCCATCTCTCCCTTTCTTTACAAGGATTTTGACCATCACTGCCCGTGGGTCAACAATTGCATAGGACGAAGAAACTACCGCTATTTTTTCCTCTTCTTGCTGTCCTTAAGTACGCACATGATTGGAGTATTCACCTTTGGGCTCATCTTTGTGCTAAACCATATGGAAAAGCTGGGAGCAGCTCATACTACCATTACGTATCCTTCTTTTTGGTCCTTCAAGACTCAAGGTGGCCTTGAGGAAAATATGAAAGAATGAATCTGAAGATTTGTCCTCCTGGAACTGCTGGAGATCTGCTCCTCTCCTGATTCCCCAGTAAAGGCTTAGTGCGAGTTTCCTCTGTACCCTTCTGATCCGTGTAACCAGCGACTCCCCCAAAACCTGTAGCTGACCTTTTGTCTATCTCAGTCTTTGCCATGACAACCCAGCAAAAGCATATGCTGCCTCCCAGAATTTTACTTCTGATTGGGTGTTATTCTAAACTGCTGAATACTATTTTCTATATTTAAAACTCTGTTACTGTATTTCAAAGCAGAGTTTGCCCTGGAAGCAGTCCCCCGTGTGCTAGGGTAATACATGAACCAGTGGCTCTGAGAGGAGCTCCCCTTGTTGATAGATGAGTGCAGAACAGTCTTTGCAAGATTGTTACAGCCAGAATTAATGAGTTCGCATTATTTTTTAACCATCAGGGATAAGAGCTCAGCTTAATAGCAGATGGATTTAACTAAGATAAAATTCAGTTAGACCTAATTAAAGATTAGGGGCACCCTCCCTATTTCCAAGATGATTTTTTCCCTCTCCTTTTCCTCTTCCCCCTCCTTCATAGCCCGTTTTTCCCTTCACTTATCCCAGTTTCTTTAACTCCTGGATACAGAATGGCTGTCATGTGTGTGGCTGGGTTATTCTTCATTCCAGTCATTGGTCTCACTGGCTTCCATATTGTTCTAGTGGCCCGAGGACGCACAACGAATGAACAGGTAAGAAGCAATCCTCTCTCTTTGTTTGTGGCTAAGGTGTTGAGTTGGGAAGGAAAGTCAACAAGTCTTCTTGGGTAAGTGATCCAAATCTTAGCAGCAGCTCTCTTACTCAAGCTTTTGTGAAGATCTAAGAAGACTGCCTAGTATTTTATTTTCAGATTTTTTACTGAATGCACTACAAGCAAAGATTTCCCCTGTCTAACCACAAAGGATCATCTCAGGCTTATTTACCATTTTAAATCTACTCACGGCCTTGAAAAAGGTTTTATGTGGTGAGGACTGTCAACCCCTGAAGTTCAAACTTTATGAGTCAGACTGAACAAACCATTAGATTGAAAGAAAGAAAGGAAAATATTAAATCATGCTTTTGCCCTGTCTCCTGATATTTTGAACTCCCCCAGTTAACCCACACTGCACATAATATGGTCTGACTGAGCTGGCTCTTTGTCTCACTCTCTTTGTGTCTCTGTTGTTCTCCTGTGGATGTGCACACGCTCACAGAGAGCCTATTGGACCTCACTTGTTTTGCTTCTCCAACCCAAGTGCCAACATGACATCTTGTGCTAAAAAGCCTGTAAAGCTTTTCTTCCCCTGCAGTTACTCAAATGTAGATAATGCACAGCCCCCGTGTGGACAGTCCAGATCTATATGTTCATGTGTGTATCAATAGCGTGATCTAGCCATGGGCTGGATTGCATGGCCCTGCCGTTCCTAAGGGGTAGCTCACTTAGGAAGCTTGCCACTGGCTCACGCAGGGTGCCAGTCAGCTGCACACAGCATTTTCAGCTTTCTTCCCAAGGCTAATTAATCATGTGCATTCTGGTGCTTTACCCTTTCACGACTCCAGCTCCAAAGCGCCCCTCACACATCTGGGGGGGTTTTCACCTTTCTTTTTTTTTCCACATCACATTTCTTTTTCACTTTTTTTTTTTCTTCTTTTTTTTCAAATGCATTTTTACTGCTCTTGCATCTACGGGTGCTCTCTAGCTCCCACTGAGCAGCGTGCTGTTCGGGCTGTCCTGCAGGCTGATGGCTTCATGCATATGTAGCTTGTACGGCTGCAGTGCAGACTGTAAGAGTTGAAGACATCTGTCTGAAGCCAAGCCTTTGTAAACTGGGATGAGATCGTCTCCTGTCCCACAAGAGACAATAAAAAACTTTTATCTAGCATGGTGTGGGAGGTTTGCATAAGCAAAGAATCTGAAGTCATCCTGAATCGTTGCCTAATGCTGCTTTTGAACAAAGCAGGCGTACCATAGCTGTAGATCTTTGAATGCTTTTCTCTGTCCTGCTTGGAATCAGCTGCTCTTCATTTTAAAATTGGTTTTGAGCAAGTATTGGGTTTGATAGTACTAACAATAGTAGCGTGAAACCCTGGGCATTTCGGTCTCATAGCTGAAATCATGGTCTGCCTTAGGCTTGCCTTTATGCCATGATGAAAACTGCTCATGAAAATTTTACGCTGAGGATGAAGGAGAAAAAAAAAGTTAAAAAATAAAATAAAACTTCTTGTGTTTGGGGCTATGCTAACATTTAGAAAGGTTGAGAATTTTGCATTTAACTTGATTGAAATAACTATTACAAAATGCATCCTTGCTTGGTTTGGTTTCCTGAGCTACCAAAGCACTTGAGATTAATTCATTTTCCCATGACATTTTCTGAAAATTAAATATAATCTGGTCTTAATTTCTGTTTAGTCATATGTACTGCCTATCTGTAACTGGATGTTCCCAGCCTTCAGGTCGTTTTCAAAGGAAGCATATCTAACTAATTAGAGCACTAGGCCAGGAGTGATGTGTATGAGAACTGTTCCTGGCTCTGCCACTGTTTTAAAACACTCACTTTTCTCCTACAGTCTCTGTATTGATTCTTTTTTTCTCACAGTGTTAGTTATCTGCTGTCAGCTTTCCAGTTGCAATATGCTCAACTACTCGTGTCCTCTTTTCCTAGTACGTTTTATAGACCAGTGGTGCAGGCATTTTTGGTGTTTTACTATTTATTTTTGGTATTTGTTCATTCCAGAGTTTGTAGGTTTTGAGCATTCATAGTAGGCAGACTGTGATTTAGGAGCGTATAGTGGCTGAGTTTAGATGTTTGCGAGCTTTCTGAATGCCTCTGAAAGTCTTTTATGGAATCAAAATAACCCAACATCTGCTCATATCTTGGTATTTTTAGTTTCTGAATAGAGTAAATAAATATGCTTCCTTCTGAGTGCTTTCTATCAGTGGATTTCAAACTGCTTTAGAAACCAAATTGATATAATTAGTAACGTAATCTGTGAGTTTGAGGGATTTTATTTTCATATTGTGTTTCAGAAAATGGGCACAGAGATATGAAGTGCTTTGCCAGCATCTGGCACAAGTCAGCTGGAGCCCAGGATTGAATGCAGATGTGCCAGTTGTACCGGGCCCATGTTTTAGTCATCGGGTTACTCTTCCAACACTCAGAACTTTCAACATTTCTCTCTTGGCCTTTTAAAGAGTTTTATGTTCTATCAAAGAGGCCAGCATAATATATTGCAAAATCATTTAATCGTTGTTATTTTATGTGCAAGTAATTAAAGTATTTCTGGTACTCTGTAAACTTGTTGCTAAATCAGAACTATGAGGTGATTCAACTGCGTTACTTGCAAACAGCAACACTAATGCTTTTAATGGCAACCACGATTAATCTCTCTGGCTTTATTGGTATTTATCCCCATATGGTTACTTTCAAGTATCTGCCTGTAGAGTACAAACCCTTTATAGTGCTTATGAAGCTGTGAATGGATCCCGCCAGTCTAATGAGGCTTGGCTTTTATTAAACTAGCTCATTTCCAAGCAAACATCATAATCACCAGGGAGTTCCTGGCACCCTCCAGCATGAGGCAGTGGTTCGTACTGATTGCTGCTAGGGATGGGAGGCTGATAGAGAGGAAACATTGCTCTTGTCCAACGTTACAAATGTTGAATTGACATTCCTGTTTGTTTGGGGAGGACTTGCCAAGGCAGAGGAGTGGAAGTGACAGAGGAATGAAAGGACCAAAACAGGATGTGTGGCTGATGGCAGGCAGGAATCTAATGCAGGAGCAACGTGGGGAGGTGAACCTGGCCACTCTGAAACCGAGTCGCCATCCGTGCTCTTTTGGGAAGGGATCTTTAGCTGGTGTGCCTCCTCACTAGAAGCAGCTGGTGGAGGTGCTGTGTTGGAACAGCAGGGAGGAAGGGCAGCATTCAAAGAAAAACAATGTGTTTGGGAAGGGCAGTAAGGTCAGAGCAAGGCATACTTGTTCTTGGCTTTCTGAGGATTGGATGATGACTTTTATGTAACTAGAGGTTTGAGCACTGTCCTGAATATGTTTCCAGGTGACGGGTAAATTCCGTGGGGGAGTGAATCCTTTCACCCGAGGATGCTGTGGAAATGTGGAACATGTGCTCTGCAGCCCCTTGGCTCCCAGGTAAGAGAAATGCTCTCAACTGGAAGGTAGTATAGTTGGGAAGAAGAAGAAAATGTGCATGGCTGGGCTTGTAAGTGGAAGACCATTAATGAAATAACAGAGAAGTAAAGCAAAACACTCCTGAAGGCAGAACTCTGTGATAGCTGCTCCACTGTTGCGTGGCTGTAACCCGTCTAAGCAATTGCTTTTATCATGTAATTCATAACCCTCATCTCAGAAATGTTTGTTTGGAATGAGTGTACCAATTTATATCAAGAGCTGATACCTCTGTCTTCCCCAACTTGTTTATCCAGTGGATTTCAATAGCAAGACTCTGAGCAATCTGAATCTAATTAAAGATGTCCCTGCTCAGTGCAGGGGGGTTGGACTAGATGACCTTTTAAGGTCCCTTCCAATAAAAAACATTCTATGATTCTAAGGTAAGTTTCTGTATGTTATCATATTCCCAATATAACCTTCTGCACTGTACAGTCAACGTCCAGGTACTCTAGTCTGATGAAGAAAAGGAAGAAATCTAAAATCAGCCTTTCTCCTTAAGACGTAAATCTAATTTAAGGCTGCTGTGGTTTTCAATCTCACTGGCACTTTCATTATCATAAAACAGATTTTCAATGAGGTCTACGTCATGGAACTTGGGATTTTATTTATGGGTTTCTATTTTGGGGGAAATGGATTTATCGTTTCACATTTTGAAATCAGGATTTTAATGCAATAGATCAGATGGAGTATAAATATCCTAGGTGCTGAGCTGTCCAGACTGCAAACATGTTAATAATTGTAGTACAAGAAGAATGATTTGGGCCTTTTCAGGGTGCTGAGAAATTCCAGACCCTGGCACTACCATCTGACTCTTTTTTCTCCCCTTCACTGTGCAACAAATAAGTCCTGAAAGACTTTTACTTGTGTTAAAGTGAAGACGCTGGAATAGCTATTTCTCAAACTTAACAAAACATGAAAATCAGGTCAAGATACTATAAGAGACCCAGATATTATAAGCTGGGAGGCACTCCTGTTAAGAGGAGGGTATGAGTACTGCCATCATGACTACTCTTAGACTTCCAGCAAGCGGAATATTTGTGCTTTGTGAAGACCTGTTCAAATTGTCCTGAACCACTGCTACTAGAATGTCCTATTCACTAGATAAAACAGTGAAAACTTGTGTGTATGTTGATATTTATGCACTGTACAGGCACTGCCCAGTTGCACTTACAGAATTCTAATCCACTGGAAATAAGTTAGATATCTAAAGTCAATCGCTTCCCTTTAGATTTGTTGCCTCCACTAGACCTGTCTGTTTCTTTTACCTCCATTTATTTGAACACTCTAAACATGCTCCAGAAACAAGTCACTGTCTGGTAAGCTAGAACTGACAGTGCGTCATCTCCACGTGCTGGGTCTCCCCGCAGTCACTGTCTTCCTATCGCAGGGAAGCTGTTCCATGTTAACTAGGTAAGATCTAGTAAATCGCCTCCATTGGCAGGAAGCCTCTCTCTCTTCATGTGCTCTTGTCCATCAGTGCTTCAGAAATTGCTTTTTAGTGCTTCCTCTCCTTCTGCTCACTAAAAACCCCACTGATCTTTTTATTTCTTTCTAATTATTACGTCAGTTGAAATCAATGGAGTTTGCATACCTAGATTCTGACATGTTCTTAAATTATAGCCTGGAAGCAGGAAGATTTTCTTGTCTGTATGCCTTGTTCTTTGATTATTGTTTATTTTAATGACTGTTGAACAATTAATCAGGTACGTAGTTGAGCCCAAGAAAAAGCTAGCTGTGAGTGTGAAGCCACCTTTCCTCAGACCAGATTTATCTGAGCGACAGATCACAGTGAAGATCAGTGACAATGGGATCCAAGCCAACCTCAACCGGAGCAAGGTAAGGCAGCCTTCAAGCGCTGCTTTTGAAGGGTGTGGATTGAGCATTATCAAGCCTGGGAATGAGTTTATCATTGAAAGTCTCTTTGAGATAATGCACTTTTAGGAGAGAATGGTAGAGGTCGAGTCTTTGCCATATACTTCGACCTCTGCAAGTAATCCAGGTTCAGTAGCAGCAGCTTTTGATCCAGTAACAGCCCTTTTTGCAGCTCTGTAATAGAATGCCTCTGGGCATCTTTTGGAAGAGGTGGCTGTTCTTTGTAATAGTTACTTTCTGTCCCAAGAGTTGCCATCTCTTGGTGTTCAAATTAATTTTAATGAACCTAACACTGTGCAGGACCTGTGTACCACCAGGTCAGCTGTGCTACTTGAAAGAAGCTTTTGAGACTTCCAGAGCTGCATGGAAAGGTGCTGAAAAATGCCAAAACCCACCATTTTCTTCTACGACATATTAACTAGGATGATGGTAATGTTATTTAGCACGCCAAGGATAGTGCATTTCAAATTATACTGGCTTATTATGACAATGCTAATTTTACACATGGCAGTCTTTGTCTTCTGTGGATGCTAACTCACGCTCATCATTATAGGTATAGGTAGTTCTTGTTCTGTGTACATCCAGCACTCTGACACATGCTGTTATTTAAGCAAGTTTCAGGTAATGATTGATTCTTTGGTCATTTTCAGTCTAAAATTAGCCTGGAAGGTCTGGAGGATAAAACTATGGATGTGCAACCACCTCTCCCACCCAAAGGAGATCCAAGCAAGTACTCTGAGCTAAAGGGGCAGCTGGGGACCAGTGAAGGTACAGTTGCATGATCAGTGGTTTATTTTTATTAATAAAAAAGTATTTCAGCCTCTTTAAAAGGCTCTTGGTATTCTTTCAAAACAGTAATGGGATCTGGGTGAAGGGTTTTTTTCTATTTATAGTTCTGAGCAAGAGGAATAAACAGCAGGAAAGGGAGAGAAAAGTCGGCTTGAAGTGGTTCATTCAAGCATAGATTGGATATTTCATATCAGTTTCCCAGAGTTTTTAAACCCTTTTAAATACCTTCTTAAATTTTTTGATCAATTTTAAAATGAAAGATGTCATTCTGAACTAAGGAATCAGAAATATTAGCATGAAATGCTTAGGCATTACGAACTGAATTATTTGATTTAGGAAAATATTAAATTAAAGCTATTTAAAAACCTCCTTTTTTCAGACAAAACTAGTAGCTGAATTCAACCCAAGTATCTGGTATTTCAGATTATAGCAAAATTACTCCTCACTAAAATATGTCACCCCACTTAATATATTATACCTTGTTTCTTCTTCTCTTTGCATTGCTGACCTGGCAGCAATGTCCTGTTATTTCCACAGGGGCCCCATTGATTTTGGTGGAATTCTGCACAAAAGTACTGCAAGTTTTATTCTATCCAGCACAAATCTGCTTGCAGAGGACTGTGGATAGCATGGAATGAGGGGCGATAGCTTTCTCTCCACAGATTTTAATAGAAAGCATTTTTTGTTGTTGTTGTTCCTTTTACAGAAGGTGGCCTTTCACCCAAACTCATCAGCCCTCCTACACCTGCCATGTACAAGTATCGACCGGCTTTCAGCAACAATCCCAAAGTCCACTACCACGCTACGGCTGAGCAGGTGAGCGAGCCTGGGAGAATCTGCTCCCAGCTAGCACCGGGCAACATGGGGCTGAGGAAAAATTCACTGCAGGGCTTTTGTGCACGTTAGAGTGTACAAGTAAATAACAACACTTGGCATTGTTGTGCGATAATGTCTGTTTTCACTATGCTCCATATGAAAAAAATGCCTGCTTTTGCAGCTTTCCTCTGCTGAGCTTGACACATCTGTCCTGCTGACAGGCGTGCACTCCTGCTTCACCAGTGTCTCGGCCTGATCCTGAAATGCTGAGAAGTGTCACCTCCCATTGGCTTCTCCTGCCTTAGGTGCCGACTCAGATTGCCTTCAGAAGGAGCTGGGCATGTTTAGCGCTTTTCTGGATCAGACCCTTTAGCCAACAGACAACATGCTCGGTGGTGCCTTCAGGTGTCAGCTTGCAAAACAGAAAGAACTTTGTTAAAACATCCCAAGAGATATTTTGGTTGAAATTAATGTTTGACCTTCCTTAGCACCTTCTCAGCACATTCGGCTTATATGGAAAAAACCAACTTCCTAACACTTGGCATCTTTTCCTCCTGTCAGGAAAACTGAAGTCCAAACAATTAGAGAGACTCACTCTGGAATTTACTGGCTTTTCTCTTTTTCTTAGGAGTTTTGAAACAGTGTACGCTGTTCCCTTTGGAAGCAGAGTGCAAAACTAAGCCTGTTGCTAACGGGCTTCTTTTTCTCACTTGTTTCTTGTGAATCTGTTGCAAATATTCCATGGTCCTTCGTGACCTGAGAACAGCAGTTTGAAAATTGCTGGTCTAACTCGTATATTTGCAGTATGTATCCAAGTCTTCACACACCGTTGGAGATACCCTTAAAACACACGTACCACACACAATGCAATTTTCTTACAATTAATTTCGTCAGGTCCTCCCATGTCACTCCTGCAATAACAAGGAAAGGAAAATAGAGATAATTGACTGCAGCAACACTGAAATAGGGCAACATGTTCCTTAAACGGTGAAGAAAACTTTTCTAGTATCCTTGTTTTGGGGAAAAAAAAAAGAGAGATTGTTATAGATGCTGAAATTCGAGTAGCCACCAATTTCAGGTTTTAGTCTCACAACAATAATTGTTCATCTTACTCGCTGAATTTGTCCACTTAATGAAGAAAAGATTGGCTTGTGAAAGGGAGTGTAAGAACAACAGTGTGTTCTCTGTATCCAACAACTTTAAAATCCTATCATCTTCGCTTTGTTAGATGAAAAATGGCTTGACATCCAATTCAAAATGTTCTATTTACACCATCAATTAGCAATTTTGAGCTGTGTAAGCAAACAGTGTTTTGGGTCATGATGCCAAAAGCCAGACAGCTACGGAAGGCAAGCTTGTATTGTTCATTCAGATGCAGTACAGATACAGGAGGGGTTCTGATGAGGCCAGGGGACTGGACAGTGCTATGAAATGATAGCAGGGTACAGCATCTTCACTCTGAGGATTGCTGTTTCAATCCTAACCCCAAAAGATCTTGTTTCTATAGGCTGACTGGTGTGCATACAGTCAGCTTTGTGGACTTGTTCGGTTCTATAGTAGTCACAACTTTCTAGTAGTCAAGTGGGGATATTATAAAAATGAGTTACCTTGGCAGGCTGAGAGGACAGCGTGTGTGTGTCTGCTGAGCCGTGTCTTAATCTAAGGTACAGAGGGAAAGAGACTGGCTGGTGCGAGGAATATTGTGTTGTCTCTTCTGTATCTATATCTAAGTTATTCAATGTAATTCTGCTTTTAAGCAGGGAAAGCTGTTAGGAAAGAGAGATTGGGGCACAAGGATAAGTAGCACAAATATACTTACAAGCTACGTCATTGCTCTCTCCTCCTCCTTTACAGGCTGTCGCTTGGTTTCCTTTTTCCAGAGAAGGCCAAATTTAGCACCACACTCTAGAAGATAGAAAGCTGTTTTGCATATTAACCTATCTTCTAGCTCAAAGAAAAAAAAAACTCAAAGAAGAATTCAGAATAAAACATTTTTTTGCCAGTTAGGCTTTTCTGGATAGTTTTCCTTTAAAGGAAGTTAGGTAAAGAACAAACTGCATTGACTGCATTTCTGATTAAATACATACTCAATAATAATTCTTTGTTTGCAG